>DWGW01001823.1:0-10634 GCA_018247775.1 Udranomia orcinus
CTTACGATCGAGAGGTCGTGGGTTCGATCCCCACTCCCCCATTGCACTATTGACGTGAACCCACTCTTAACACAAGCTTATGAGCTTAGCTGGAGGGGTTAACAAAATTACTAGTATGTAATGACATGCTAATAATTTTATTAAAAAATTGTATGGTAGTACACTACCAACAGTATCGACGCCTCGTCGAACTTTTCAATAAAAGATCGTCCAATTACCGAGACCTCTTGATCGAATTTATTTAGGTTCGACGTTCTGTCAACGATTATTGAATTGCTCGTTGGCGGGTTGCACTTAAATTTTCAGTCGGTTGTTGCAATATTGGCACAGTGAGGGCCCCGTAACGAGGTTTCCATACTTGTTAGCAATAACAATGTCGAACTTTTTTCCAGCTTTCAATAAATATGAATAACGATCGTGCCGTGGAACTGTGTCAAGTAGTATTGCTACCTAAGAGAGGGTTGGCGTGTATTTTATAATTACTTTCACATCATCTATGGTCTTAGCTAGGTTTTCATTTTAATTCAACCTCGTTAAATTGTTATTAAAAAAATATCTCAAGAAGATCAGGTGAAATAAAATCGGTCTGAAAAATGTATACTATTTCTCGATAGTTCGACAGATTGTATTTATTAAGTACTTCATAAAAAATAAGCTGCGTCCGTACAAGTTTGTAAACAACTGTCAAAAATAAATATATATTCATTTCATTTTAAATATTCAACTACAGTACATATTTACTAACTATACCAAATGTAAAGTTGCAAATGTAAAGTGAGAAATAGCAATTTAATCCGATATAAAAAATCAAGTATCTAAATATACTTTCTATAATCTACGAAGCTTAACTTCTTAAAGCGATACATTAAACGAAAAGTAATCTCTTTGGTCCTGTACAGAGTGGACTGTGGTACTACATTGTATTCTATGCAATAGACCAGTAGAAAGGATTGCGCCATCCATATTCTAGTAGCGTGCCAAGTTTGTACGGAAAAAGGACAAAAAAGACGAAAGAATGTGAACTTTAGTCTAGGGACCTAGACATGAGATACACTTATTGAATACTTTATAAACTTTATAAAAACTGACACTAATTGGCACAAATTTACTGAATTCTATTGGTGATCAGATGTGTATTTTCTGCTTGGCTAACAATTAAGATGCACAATTTTAAAATAATTATTAACCTATTCACTGGTTTTCAAACGATCTTATGAAAACTGAAAAGAAATTGGAAAATTCCAAGCAGATTGACCTACAGTTTAGGTCTTTCAAGAATTGCTTCGATACAAATCAAAGTACATAGATTAAAGGGTTGGGAAAAAGAAAAAAACCAGAAAAAATCTGTCGAAAGTGTAACTAATCATTTGGACTGTATACTCAAATATTTGTATAAACAAAGCGAATCTCTTTATTATACGCGGAAGCTGTAAAACAAAATACAAAAAAAAAGTCATTCGACTGCGATTTGAAAGGACGACACCGAAACGGCTCCCACGAAAGCACTCATTATCCTTTATGAGTGGGATAAAGCGAATCTATACATAAGGGCGCTTTTTAAATTCCATTGATGTACCCCCAGCTCTGTCCAATTTGAATAAGGCGTTAGATTTTCTGATTCAATTTTTTTGTGTCCTTTTTACTATGAATATAAATCAGTACAGTATAACAGCACCAGGCTTTTGTAATTGGGAATGTTTCAAAAACATTTACAAAAATAATAATAGTTGTAGTTTTTACACCTGTACTTATTATAAAGAAATTAAATTAGAAGGAAAAATCTATGCGACCTTTTTTCATAAAAAAAAAATTGTTCTCAATTTTGTTTTTTTTTATTTAAGGTGTTTCATTCAAATATATAAAAAAAACTAACAGTTACACGTTAACGTTAACGTTACTTCAAACTGTCTATTACTTTCTTGGTTCATTAAAGATTAAAACAAGAGGTGGGTCTATGAGAGCTTGTTTTGCGTTCGTCTTGATTTTACACTACTCGATTCCATTTAAATCATCCTACGCAAATAAAGCCATGATACTAAAATTAATTATCTAATTAATTAGGCGAGCTCCCTTTACGTGTTCAATGTTTTGAGCGTCCAACGAGGGGTCTTTTAGTCGTTTCCCTTGTTTTCCAAACGCCTCAAGGGCTAATTTTAAGAGGCCATCAAATTACTCCACGAAGCCTTTCGTAGGCTTCGACGGTGATTTATGAAAAGAGTCAAATTTCCGAAAACCATGAATTAGGAAATCGGATTTCGTTTTTCAATTCCAAAAGTTTTATCATTTATTATTGATGTTTATTGATTGCTAATATTTGTTTATACTTTTCTTTAGATAACTTTAGAACTTAACTACATTAAAAATTTTAGAACATAAATAAGTAAACAATATTATTTAACATGTTACAATTATTATTAACTTAAGTTTACTATTAAATAATGGCTGTAGATATGAACACTTTGTCCCTATCCCGAGACTCGATATAGTAGACTTAGTAAGGAGTTATATAAGATCGGTGCAATAAAAACATAGCATCAAGCGGTGGTCGGAGAGAGAACTTCAAATCGGTCGCTATTCGCCCCAAAAGCCTATTGCTTAGGGTTCAGTTTCATGTGAAATCTCCTTCCCGTCCACAACCGGTATTAGGTTTCCGAGAGCCTCGAGCTAGACTGTAGAGCAGTCTATCTGATCTATTTTTGTCGCCAAACTTAATCGACAACACACCAATGCAATTAGGTTCCTGTCAAGCACTTGAATATATTGCGTTGTATTTTACTTTGTAAAGTCTTGGTACAAGATTGTAAGCATTAAAGCGACACCACTTTTAATTACCATCGTATTATTGAACAGCTACAAGGACTTAAAGGAAAGTAATTAATCAGGATTCACAAGGAAAATCCAATCAGAGGAGGAAAAAATGGAATATAAAGACGGAAAACGCTTTCAAATTTTCGACAATTTCCTTTGTGATCAATTTTGTCAAATTCGATTGATCCTATTGTGTAGTATGATTATTATAATGGTGTATGTTATATGAATCACTATTATACAGGTACGTTTATTGCCTTATTGTATACGTGTTGCTTCCTTCCATAACGTTGATTAATACGAGGTATTGATGCTATACAGAAGAAGAACTAGTCATCTAAAATTGATTGACAAATATTTGCTGGCCAACTAAAATCCCAAGTTATGGATGTACATAAGATCCCATCCGGTAAACTCATCACAATTAAAGTCGTATGTAATTTTCCCAAAACAAAATATCCAATCATTGTATCCAAAACACATAGTTTGGTGGACAATTAATTAACTAATACAAATGGATTTCAATCTCCCCGTCAAAGCATGGATACATTGTGCCCGAGGGTTCGTCGATGGCCAGCGTTCTATACCTAGAGCTGATATTGAATACGCACCTAATATTGAATCGTTTTAGGGCTGCCGGTCACCGGTATCGCGTAACCGCAGGACGTCAGTGCATCCTGATTGACAGGTACATTCCCTGGACAACCCTAATTGTACCGACCCTCGTATTACGGGAAATTTAATAAACATAGCTCGCCAACGTACACTTAACAACCTTGTTTGGATTATGAATCGTGAGCACTGATTGAAATTGCGTAAAGGGTGGAAAATATTCATATATGCATACATCAATGACTCTAAATCCGTAGGTAATGTACAGTAGAGTTAACAATCAGTTTGATATGCACTAAATAACTTCTGTTCTCTTCGGTTAGTAATATTTTCTATGAGGTCAGTAATAACAACTGAGAAAAAACTGGAAAGTGAATGATATTTAAGTATTACAATCATTTTGCTGATGAAAGTATTGTGCAAATTGGGATTTAGTAAAGAAGAATGTTAATACAACAGCATAGATTAGAAATATAGGTCACCATACTCGTATGCTACTTTGCATCAACGATAAGAATCAAGATAACATAGATACAGCCAATACATTAAATTATAGACAAAACGATCGTAAAGTACAAATATGTTCACAAACAGAACATGTTTTATATGGAACAGTTGAAATTCGTTTTTCTGAGATAAAATCGAAACAAGATAAATAAGCATGTTGATAGGGCATTGAGAACGCTTACCGTTGTATCGTAACGTGCCTTTATCGTCCACTCCACAATAATTGAAATAAATCTCAAACGTGGTTTCGCTTTACAATGGATGCGAGTGGAAAGTTGATTCGGTTTGCCGTATTATATCCCGTGAGTGTTCCCGAATACGTTCCACTGGGAAATCCAATATCTGCTCGCCGTAACGAAATTGCAGTTTGAATGCTGCTGTGATTTTGATTATTATATTGCGGTTCATATTTGCAAATTGATGTTGCTGGTTATGATTTCCTGGTATTTCTGGTAATTCAATTTCGTTTTCAGCAGGCGCTCGAAAATCAATCAATAAATCTATTGAACTGAATTTGTGTCAAATAAGAGCAATATCATGAATATCTCAAAAAGGGGTTTCAGCAATGGTAAAGGATCACATTGAATATTTTCAAAATCGAGTGCAAATATTCGTAGGTTGAAGGTAATTCACAGAGTAAAATAAAAAAACGGTCAAATATGACGGTGAAAAGAACAGTTAAAATCAATTCATTGTACGTTGCTCGAGTATGCATAATTCGTAACTTCGTCGTTGTAGCCGTCATAAACTATTTTCTTTCTGTATGCGATAGCGATCGCTTATGCTTTTACAGTGCGTCAGTTAGTTTTCTCACTTTATACTAGTTAATTGTGCTGATTTAAATCAGCTAATTACAAGCACTATATCACTAATCACTGATTATAATTTCTCCAATGCGGTTTCGGATTGTTGGTCAGTTTTCTAGTTTTCTAGCTTTATTGTTTTTGTTATCCGCCTCTCTTTGAGATTTCGCTCTACAACTATGCAATGGATCTAATTAGATGCGATTTTTAGCATCATTTAGAACATTTCTTAGCATACAATTACTCAGAACAAGAACATTAATATTTTAAGGGTAAAATAAAGATACGAAAGAAGCACTCAGTGTAGACCAAGATGGATAATAAGAGGAATGGTTTTAAATATTTATTAAGAATTAAAACGGCAACATAATGACGACCTTGCGATGAGCCTTCAGAGATGTCTGTAATGATTGTACGTACGGAGGTAAATTGTGTGAGTCAACTTGTGTGGAACAAAAAGTATCAAAAGTGTGAGGAACTTATCAAGCTTCACAAGAAACGTGACCTTGATATTCATACCAACTACGCTTGCGGTAGAAGTAAGACGGGTGATCATGAGTAACAATGAAGAATACATCGGTGGGCGGTTCCGCTGCTCGACTCACACGCACGCCTACCCAAACAATCATTAGACATCTCTGAAGGCTCGTCGCGAGGTCGTCATTAGAGATTCGAGATTTTGTTAGTAATTTGTAAAATATTGGTACTGAAAGAATACATGGTCAGATCCTAGTAATTAAAGGTTTATGAACTATATCTACACTTGAGCGCATTGAACACCATTTAAAAGAAGGTTCACTTGAAAAACAAGAACGTAAACAAATGTTATGCAAGTCAATGTCCTTAATATAATCCAACAACATTGTGTGAGCATATCAATTATCTGCAAGCTAGTATGATCTTGATTATCTCAGACGTCGATCGCTTCGTCTGTCCGTTACATACGTAACGAGGTAATTGATGTTCGATTCATCGTGGGAGACGGGCTGCGCAATATTAAAATAAAGTGTCACGAGCTTGGTGAAATATACACTATAGTCAACATTATTACCTCTGCATAAAGCTCATAATGCCATCTGCTTGTACTGGCCATATGACGTTATACGTAACTTAGGAATGAATTCCATGGGATCTGAATGTATGAAATTCTTTGCTTTCTCTATCGCTTAATCGCGATAGGTCCGCTATTATCATAATATTCCTTTATACTCAGAACCGGTCGTGTAATATCTGGCAGTATATAAATGTTTATTATTTTTATCATTCGAACCGCATCTAATGTGTTATGCAACAGACAAAAGAATAGCATCGAATCTAACACCTTTTTACTTTAACAAAACTTAGAGTTTGTAACGAAAACATTTCAGAATAGATATGAATTGTAATTGAAATATTACAAAATCAGTACGGAATACAGATCAAATCCGCAGTGAGCCGTATGTGCTAAATTTAATACAATTCAATCTGATGGAGTGTGGCGTACTCGAAGCGGTAATAATCATCAAATTTATTGAAATAATATTCAAAGTGCCAATAGCAAGCCTTCCGGCGCAGATAATGTACTTAATTCATATCCCGATTCCCGGAAGTCACCATTCTAAATCAAACACGGCGCCAATCCGGGAGATTTCCACAGGGGAGGACGCATATTTCAATAATTTTAGAATGGTTCTAGATCAACCGGATTTATTGGCAATTTAAGGTATGGCAGACATAGCTAAGTATATAATTATAATGTTATGTGTATAAGGTCAAATGTAACTTTGTTCTATTTAACATACAATTAACAAGATACTATTTGAATTTGGAGTTTAACTAAAACAGGTTTAACTCAATGCTATACTTGTTATAAGTATACGTAACGTTAAATAAAAGTAAATAATATTAATTTTTTAAATCTACATTACATCAGAATGTTGTTATAAACAGCTTTCTTTAATGTTGCATTATCTGTCATTAATTGTATAATTTTAACTAGTGAAGTAGTTTATGAACTAATGATTTTAATTAGTTCATAAACTACATTACTAGTTAAATTTATACAATTAACGACATTTTTCTTTTTTCGACACTACACTGTTCACCAACGAATCAGTTGTCATGAATAATTGAAGCGTGTATTGACGATTCCGTTGAAATATTGTGTACGCTGATTGTACGATACAAGTGCCTTTTAATTTATTTCGATTCAGTTCGACCATTCATACAAAACGATACGAGTATAAGAATTTCGACATTGTTCCTCTTAATATTTAAATTCGAAAATTCTTCCGTATTAAGTACTTTTTTATATTTTTAAAACTCGTGTTGTCGGTTTACAAGTCATCGTAACCCATGATAATATTAACATAATTTTGTACTTATTGAAATGAAAAATGCATATAGTTTTTTTTAATTAAAATTGATTCATAAAAATTCAAATCAACTTAATTTGGTAATTAAGCTTCTAAATTCATACATTTTTGCCTTTGCTTTGCCTATTAGGTCTTAAACGTATGTAATATCAAGCATATATCTAGCCAAGTGCATTTTAAAAAGTATCATAACAGTGTAATCATAATTACAATCAAGAGTGGTTTGTAATTTTATGTATTCATGCTGCATCTATCAAAGTTGACTCTCCAAATCATTTCAATGACAAAAAAACAGACGGACATAAAATGCCGCATGCGTCAAAACAATGGCTTTGCGCTAAATAATTTACGAGTGCGTGTGTACCCCATGATAGAGCTGATAAAACATGGACAGATTCCGTTGAATCTGTTATTTAAATAAAACATTTGTCTATTTTAGTTGTTGCTGTCAATAAAATTGTGAATTTGCTATTTACATTTAGTTAATGTTAATTTTTAAAATGTTCGACCTAGTCGTCAACATTTGATGTTAGTTGTCGATGCTCTAAGTCTTCTATGTGTAAAACCTCTACTATACTAAAATAAATTTACGTAGAAAGCCTTATTTTTTGTAATAAAAGTTTAACATCTCCATTTTTGAAAGTACCTCATGCAATTTACAAGCTAACGATGTATGCCGTTCCATACCCCTGAAAAGCACATGTACTACAAGTGACTCTTTATTTAAGACCCTTCCCGCGTCGGATGATAAAAGGAGTGCAATATACGGAGGCGCAAATAGGTGGAACATCAGGTGTATCCAAATTGCGGGTAGAGCGTAAATATTTAAATCGGTAGTGTAATACTCGACGTCAGGGGTGCCTATCGTCCGATGCACGCTCAGTCCATTTCCATAAAAGCCTCTTCAATCTCGCAAAACGTTCGGAGAATTTCAATTCGCGCTTAGCGTTTTTGTGCGCCCGGAGCCTGCTGTTTCGTAAATATTTAGTGACTTATTGATTTTACAGGTCTCTTAGTAAATTTTGGATAATTGCGATTAGATATAGCACATTTCAATTGTGATCATTTAACTTATTTTGTTGCGACTTTCAACATAAAATGGTTTTCGTTGTTTATTTGTTTATGTAATATAAAATCGCGTAATTTTAACCTGAATGTCAATAACTGTTAGTAAGATATGATAAAATATTGATACCATATATAAAATATTTTTTTCGATATTAAAATAATTTTCTCTTCTTCTTTTTATTTTATCTTTAACTATCAGTGTATTACTACTTTGCATACAGTAATTGTCAGAATTAACGAATTATCTTCGAAACGTTATACGATTTACAATTTCCGCTTCATATTTAGCAATATGACGTTTATCAGTCTTCGGGTACCTTTGTCTATTTTGAGTATCAATGCAAATCACATGCTTGTTTTCCCTTTGAACTTCTTTAATGCTTGTTTACTCACAAATACCCGTCTTTGATCACTGATCTTATTTTTGTTTACGTTTTATCTTACAACGCTCTTTGGGGCGTAAAAATAGCGAGTGACGTACCGTAAAGGGAGCATTCTTAACAAGCGACGGAAAACAAATTGAAATGACGCGACAAATTGTGGACCTTTTACAGTAAAAGGCATTTTCCTCTAGTGCGACAATTCGATGACCATTTCTGTAAAAAGATCGTCTGGAGACGCGAACAACGGCCGACTTGACTCTGTAACCAAATTGGAAATATCTTTTTGTAAGTATAGCCGTTGTGAATGGTTGTTCACAGTTATTAGCGTTTTTGTCTTTATTAATAATCTCCGATTTGCCCCTTGACTCCATTGCATTGTGAATTACTAAAATTTAGTAATCTAAATATTGTAAATTACATTTTTGTGTTTGTATACATCATTTTGTTTATTTGGCATAATTTATATACCTACGTATATACTACTTAATACTTAATATTAGTATAAATTCGTTTGTGTGTCATTGTTATAATTCAGAACCTCACGTCACAAACGTAGTCACGAGTCGTTTTCAATGTAATCTTTCTTTAAGCCTCGAGTTTTCCTTACAGCAAAGTGACTCAATTACCTTTGAATTATGAAATATTGCCACTCATTCGTACTAAGCATTTCCGTCGATTGCTCTTAGAAACGCGGTATTTATTCATTGCAACTCTCCTGTTTTCTAATTTTTAAAAGGTAATAAATTGATTTATTTACATACTGAATATTAATTTATTAATTTTATGTCAGTGTAAGATGTCATGCGCTAAACATACATTAGAATTTTTATCCAAATATTTCTTGATTCACTGAATCATCAATTGCTTAATCGAAGAATAATGAATGTATGAAGAATTTATGCAGAAATATTATATGTAGTTAGAGAAACACCTCTTCATAATGCTCTTATTAATAGAGACTACAACAGCAGTCAATAACGACTTTTTGGTGACATTAGTATAAATAATTGGCTACACCTATTGTTATTTCTGTTTGTGCTGCATAGAATTTAGGAGTTATGGAATTTAAATAATAAACTATAATTTACTTGTCGTTTCCATAACAATTATCTTGGATGATCTTGTGTTTATATTGCAAACAGATTAAAGGTAAAAGATTGAGAATATGTGAGAAAATATGAGGAAATTAACAGATTTGCGTACAGGGAATTCCTAACGCAGTAATAAGTTAAATGAACCGAGATAAAAACACTAGAAGTGACTGGCACAATTTGTATTGTTTGCCTTCGTGACATTGGATAACCTATTTTATCAATGTTTAATCTATTTCGGTACTGATATAGTGTGGATTCAAAAATAAATGTACGTTTGAAGGATGATTTTGTGATTATTACGCGTCGACGCCGATTAGGATATGACGATCCTCGTCACTGGCACGTGTACAAAAGCTAGCCTCCCTACTCGTATTTGTGCCAAAATAAAAATCAAATATACTTAATGATTATTGACTAGTCTTCGTAGTGAGCAGAACCCGGCTTGAAAAATAAGGAAAACCCCTGCAGGATCACTGCTAGTTCTTTATAGGTGCCTAGTCAAATAAAAACAAATTATAAGTACGGGTGTTTTATCTACGGGTTCGCCAGAAGTGTTTAACTTACAAAGAGGTCGTGTATTAAATATTGAAAAACCCTGACAATCAAAATATAGCATATATTGAAGGAGTAGTACATAGGTACAGATTATCGAGGATAGATATAGATCGATGGCGCCTACGTAAAATATCGTATGTCCAAATGCCAGAAGTGCAGTCTAAAAATACTGCTATGCACCATTCCCTTGCTTCAGTAGTTTTCAAATGACTTTATCTATTAACCATCTGAGAAACCCTATTTAAAAATCATTTCAAAATTACAGAATCAAGGACATGTTGCACGATTTTCTTCCTGTAAACTACTTTTTGGGCGTACGATTTACGTAAGAACCGTCGAGATATCCACAAGTGTACGGTAGACTATGATAATGATAAGCGGCAATAGCCCAATGGGTAGTGTGTCGGACTTACGATCGAGAGGTCGTGGGTTCGATCCCCACTCCCCCAT
>DWGW01001824.1:0-10632 GCA_018247775.1 Udranomia orcinus
TCCTAGTATACATAATTTATTTTCACTATGTATCTGTATAAATGGCATTCCGTAAGACTTCCTTTCAGTGTTATGAACTAATTTGAATCAAGACAAAATATAAAAATTAGACCAACATTTCAGCCATCTCTACGTAAAATTTGAAGCTGTATTTTGTTGAGGAATACCTACTTTTCTTTCAGCTAAATGGAGGGTTCTCGAGATACGCAATAATAACATCTGATTCAATGCCGCCGCACAATGGAGCCGCTGAAGAAATATGTAAAACGCTACGGAACCAAGGAGGCCAGGGCCGGACTTGCTATCTAATTAAACTTACATAACGGCTTTTTATGATAAACATTTTATGAATGTTTATTTTTCTATAACTTTGTAGTAAGCGACCATGAAATCCATCTGGTAGTAAGTAGTCACTACCTGGTCTCCTAAATAGGTAAAGCGTAGGTGCTTCCGGAGTCGAACCAACCAACCAACGGATCGAACGCAGCTAAAACTAAATGAAATATGAAATAACAATTTGACATAGATTAAGTATGTTCTCGTCTTTGTCAATTTACTTCCAAAAAAAGAAATAATGCTAAAGTCAAAATTCAGACTTAACTTTTTACGACTTTAACTTATTATATAGTCTTATGTAAATTTCAGAACCATATTATGTCATCTACATATATTTTTTCATAAATGTCTTAAAACCATTTTCGCGGCAAGATTTTTTCAGTACAGCCGTGCTACGTTGAAATTCTCATGAAATATTAAAATTAAAACTCGTTTATGTAACGCCGAGTCCGCCCCCCGCCGCTGTCCGGAGGGGAGGGGGCGTCCGACACAGCGCTCCTTTTTACGTTCCAAGTCTCAGGGGTTGAGAACATTTTCTTGGGTTATATTTATTTTATTTTAGCGTTTTACTGCGTTTTTGGTACTTGTCTTTTCTTTGTTCTGGTGGAATCTTGTGATAAATATTACACTTCCTTCCCAGTTAACTTCAGATGAACTCAAATGTACCGAAATTAAACAAAAATGGAAAAAACAACGTGTGCGAATGTTTTATTTTCTTGAATAATTATCTTACCTAGACTTATATAAGTAAAGACAAACGATATAGTAGTTATAAGTTTAGTAGTTTTATTGTATCGTGCTAACGTTTGTTAAAGCAAGTTATTTTAGTTGGAATTCTATTTAAGTTGCAAAAGAAAACGGATAAAGCATCAGTCTATCAATGCATATTGATATTGATTTAAAATTCGCAGGAGAAAAATAATATAATCAAGCGTTTCACCAAATGTTGCGCGCCGCACAAGAAGGTGCGAGCGTCGCCTCAAGAATGCTACAGTTTTCCCGAGTTTTCCATTCCAGCCCGCCCCCGGGAGGAACGGCCGTCGCCTTTACATCTGCCTTAGCGGGCTCATTTAAACATTTATCAAATAATTCTTTTTTGCGTATTTATAATATTGGAGAATATATATTTACTTACTCCAGACACTACGAACTAATGAAATACTGATTAATAGATGAGCTTTCGCTTGTAATTTATCTAAAAAATATTTTTTTAACACAGAGTAGAATATTAAATGAATAGTAAAATATTATTGTAGGTGTAGTTATAAAATGTTGAAATAAAAATCCTATAATTATACGGTTTACAAGTTTTTGAAAACAAAATGACACATTTCGTATGAAAATATAGATTTTACTCTACATTTTGTTTCATTAAAATTTTGCATTAAGGGAGAACCTACCCTCCTATAAGATGATGTCAAATTTCTTTCATTCGTCAGCACAATATGCCCAGCTTACTTTGAACTGCCGCCCTGCGCGTCCTTTTAAAAATGTAATGTTTAATGAAGATTAGTTTAGAAAATGGGGGACCATTTTATATTGGCGGCTGGTTTACAACGTTTTGTGCGTTAGCATAAATTATGCAAAAAGCTTTAAGAAATTATATTGTACTAGCTTCTTCCCGTGGCGTTGCTCACTTTGAAAATTTAATAGAACATATTTTATGTTAGTTTGCATTCGTATGGCGTTCTGGGATCGCAAAAATAATTAAACAGTAGAGCCGAAAAAAATCTTTGACCAACATTATGGTTTTAACGCAACGTTTAAGTGGTATCTGAGAGAAATTCTTAGAATATTCTATTAATTTAATTCCAGTGGTAGAGTGTAGTAGAAAATACTCCAGTGCAGTACTAATCTATACTATATATTCTCATTATAAACACGCCACACACAAAACTGTAACAAAAACTAGTGTTTTATGACAACCGCCAAACACCCGGCCGCCCCATTAGGCACTGAGTCGTAAACACCACAATCTAAACGGAGGTCGAAATAGAAAGACTTATAAAACGGCGGATCCGCCAAAATCCGCCAAAATCGCCGTTTATCCGTGGAAGTCCGCCAAATACGCCGCCAAAAGGCAAAAATAATGTTCTGGTTACCGAGCTAGAATATTGTAGAGCGACTTTAGTAATCTAATTAGTTAAGTAGTGATTTTAGACAAAACTGTCTATTGCCAAATATCCATGTATGATTATTATTATTTTTAGGATTATAATGTGGACCATATGAGGCAGTGTTTTAAGATAATGTGGCTTACATGGGCTTACTCGTTTATCTCACAGTAAAAGTGTTCTCATTGCATATTTGTATATGTTTTCTAACTATATCCATAATATGCTCTGAAGTAGATCAGATCTCCCAGGTGTTCATTGACATAAACTTAGCATTAATAACTTAACATTGAACACGAAAAGAGTCTAGAAATATACCTCTATAGTACCTCTATAATCACATTTACATATCATGTGACATCGACGTGAGTCGTTATTTAACTTAAAGTGAGCGTGAGTAAACGCGTTAAGAATCACCTAGAAAAGGGCACTCTACAAGCATTCCTGCTCGTAGCCCGGTAGTGCATTAAAGCGAGATAAGCGCCTAGTTGGCAAAAAACATAAATTTGGCAACATATCACCTTGGCAAGGGGCGGCGGCTGCGAACAATACTAAGTTTCTGTGTAAGATATTACGAAACGAATTCTGTACTTGTGTTCATGGACTGTGAAAGGCGATGTAAAGGCGTAGAAGATTAAGAATCAAATATTTTTATGCAAGTTTGAAGGTAAACCGATACCTACGTATGCTTTATAACTACAGTGTTCATGTTTTTGTTATCTGGTTTGAATGTGTGTCTCTTAACGAAGGCTTTCAAAATAAGACCTCTAGAATAGCAACGTATTCGACTTCATAGAACTTCAGTATTGTCATGAGTACAAATATTCATGGGCGGCACTGACCATCAATCATCAAGTAAACTGCTTTCTCGTTTGCTACCCTAATTTTATAAGAGAATATGGTTAACGAATAAGTATTCTTAATGAATGTAATTTTCCTATTCAGTAGTCATATTTAATGCTATTGCAGAAATAAAGGTGATGGTACTCGAGTATTTACAACCAATATTTTCTCATTTACATAAAAATCGCGAAACATTATATAAAAAAAACTTTACCAACCCAATCATTGACCATTCCTAACACCGTACAAGCAAAAAAATAAAACACAATCGTATCATACCATTCATTATCTGTAGCCACCGAACGGAACAGTATAAACCATTTTTAATCTGTACGCGACGTCGCAATCCGTTCCCTCCAATTTTTTCTTGCGGCTACACAAACGCAGCGACGCACACAGCCGCGAAATTTTTCCTCAACTCGGTATGTGTGCGTAAACAGTACCATCCGGACACGGGAGTTGCATCTGTGTGCGTGCTAGCCGTAGCCTCCATTGGACACGGAGCTATTTCTTTATTGATCCATATTTCTTCTTCTTTAGACTGGGGGGGAGGGGGCAGGCGGCCGGAGGTGTTTTTCTACAGTTTTAATGAACGCAGGACTCTCGAACGCGGGGGGAAGAAAAGGTTATTAATGGTTTTTAAGCTGAGTAATTTTCAACCTAATGCTTGCCGCTCGCAGCGTTTTTGTTGCGGTGTTGCCATCTTCGTTTTTAATGTCGTACGCCGCGTATAATCTGCGTGGAACTGGTAACTATTGTGTTTGTTAAGTGGAGTTTTAAATATTTGTTAGTATGTTTTATTTTGCTTTTTATTCCTAAATTGGTTGCAGAACGAAGTTTTTAATTGTACATACATACTAAACTTGTTTAACTATGAAAATATTTTTAGCATTACATATTCTTTGTTATATTCGCTATGTGTTTTGATATGAAGATAAAACATAACTCAATGAACAAACCGTATATGTATATAGCATTTCGGAAATAATTTAAGTAGTAAGTAACGTCCAACTGGATCGCTTAGTACAAAATTCATACATTTGTAGTACATACTGCGATCCCGTTTTGATCTGTTCCGTATTCCTGTGAATTTTAAAATTTTAAACATAGCCGAATATATAGAGATAATGGACTGAAATAATAAAATGTTATGACTTAATACTATTGTTACCGACATATGTTACGTAAAATAAACAAAAAGAAAAACACATGAAACACAAAATTATAATTCCAAGCAAAAGCTTCATGTCAAATGCAAAAGTTCTTAAGCAAGAACAAAAAGAACTTAAGAAGTTTCGGCACCTGCCACCCGGTGCTAATACAAAACGGTCAAAGTTGGATATCGGTATAATTTCATTTCTTTTAATTAAAATGTTCACAGCAGATTTATTAGTAACTATTATCTTAATCGCATAGTACATAATTAAATGGAACTGATTTATTATTATAACGAAACTAGTATTTATAAACATCTAAGATAACCAATAACATAACCTGTAACATCAGAATAAACTTAACAATTAAACTTGTACTAATCGTGGATAAAATATCTTCATTACTAATTCTATAAACAGGTGATTTGAAAAGAATAACCAGAGCTATATTTAAACGTACTCAATTTGCAGTGAAGTATTCATTAGTCGACGAAAGGTAATCTAAACAAAACGAAAATGACAAATAAAGTAACAGATACAAAAACCAGAATGAAAAAAGAAATTCAGAAACAAAAGCAAGTATTAAAAATCACAATAGCACCGTCCGGCAGACAGCAATACTTGAAACAAATCGGCGTCCCAGGAGCGCGCTCACGTGTTTATTGCCCGAACCGGCACTTATCTCGTAAAAACAGCACTGAAATCCGACAAAAAATAAGAAAAAACCACCGACAATCTCGAAAAACAACCCTAATAATTCGACTCATTACTAAATGCACGAGAAACATATTCCGTAACCGTCCCTATAAATAAAAGGGGGTGGTAAGAGGGAAAAATTTTATTATCCCCCTCTAGGGGCGGTAAAGGAGAAATATGAAATAAAATGAAAATGTAATGGGTAAAAAATACTGAGTGCGCGGGAAGACTAAGGGATGGGAAGGGCTCGTAGGTATGGCGTCGGACTCTGCCTTTTAATCTATCTTCATATTAATGGTGGTAGATATTATGTTCTGTAACAGAAGGGATATTTTCTATCCTCCGTGAACGATCGATAGTATACGAGATCGGGGGTTATATAGAGTAATCTAATATTGTTATATTTACAAAGCTATTATCTCAGTTCATATACAAGGTTCGCAAACATGTGGAACCCTGAGGAGTAAGTCGAAACGTCTTTTCGTCTCTTCTTTATCTCACCTACAAACCGGTAGTAGGTGTGGAGTGGTGCTTCTTAAGTAAAACCAGAAAACACTTTACATTATTTTCGTAACCTTAAATTTAGTTTATATAATATCTCTATAACATAAGGATTATAATACACTTTTATATATTAATTAAAAATTACAAAGTCTTCCTCCACACCACGTAGCTACGTGGAGGCGGGGGGCAGACAAAGCGAGCCTCCGGCAACGAAGACTCGTTTCTATAAATTTACCTTATCACAAAAATATACCGCCCTTCTTTAAATCATATCCGAAAATATGGCGCTGGCTTCTGAAACACATGCACGGCATAACATACGTTTTTAAAGGTTTATTTTAATTCAGTATTAGTCGGTATTCAAATATACAGGGTATAAGCTTTGTTTTAGCTTTTCCATAATTAGTAGTTCTAGATGAAAAATAATTACATTTCTTTTGCTCACATTTTCTGTTCTAGAGATTGACGTGAGTGATAGAATATACTATCAAACTCACATAATATTAGTTAACTTAAAGTAAAAATAAAGAAAAGTAGAATAAAAAACAGTCTATGGTGTACATAGACTGTTTTTTATTCTTCTTTATGGCATCTATTTCTAGTTTATAACAGCAATGCTCTTGGATAATCTGGTTTCAAAACACACTTAGCGGAGGAGTGCCAGTTTAGTTCTCTGGGGTAGCAACGCATCGATAGTCGCCCTAAGGAACAACCTCGATCCTGTCTTGTGTTGATTACAGATGGGCAGGGCGGTGAACACTTCCATAATGTAGTATGCTCGTTCGCTACCTCAATGTTATAAGAAATACTTCTATATACCATGTGCTTGTATGTTGGTACTAAGAATATATAAAATCGGGCAACATCTAAAGCATCTTTTAATCTCGTAGGTGCACCGACTTTTAACATTCTTGCATGCACATTTACTTGGACGTCATCAACAGAGTTGTTGAATTTTATTAAGATCCATATAAAGTTTAAAACATCCAATAGGAGAGTCAATGATCAGAAATTGCGTGCATCAGCGTATTGTATTGGAATATCTGTTGAGTTTTCTCTTTTGAGACGTCCAGAGTTTGAAAATTAAGAAGTTATAAAAGCTGGAAGATATACAAAATATCTAAACAAAATAAAACGATAATCCTTTCGGTTTAAAGGCTGTTAACGATGAAGTCATAACGAACACACAGGTAGATATTTGTGCGCTGTGTTCTCCTGTCGGAATTTGAGGCCAGTCAGATATTTCGGTCAATCATATTGTATTTTTAAAGGTTTCTGGGACTTAAGCCGTTTAAGGTTGTTCGGAGTATTTTAATATCTCACCTGACTAACTATCAACCCCCTATTTAATATGAATATTAAACTCACTATTTGGAAGAGCAAAATCTTATTTCACGCTTTCCAAAAAATCATTAGAGCGCAAAATCTAAAGATACTTCAAAGGTGATCAACCCTTAGCGGTGGGGGCGTAAAAGAAAGCGGTCCTCAAAAATGAACCCGAGAAGGGTGGCTCGGGGTGTTTTAAGAGCATTTTTCTCCCTTCGGGAGAAAGGAGAGTGCCCATTGTTGCCAGTTTTTAGGGACCCGCTAAGTGAATTTTGCAGATAATTTCGCATTAAGTGGGCAGGTAGGTAGTACTCCCGGAATTTTGGTTAATTATAAGTTGTTTCTGTTTTGTTGCTACATACTCGTATTATATAACATTAACAAGAATAAGATTATTGTTAAAACACGGCTAAAACTTAATGCCTTTGATCATGCGTAGTAGAAGTTTGTGTATAATACGAGGAAGTAAAATAACTTCATAGGAATCAAGAATTAAGAATTGTGGTTAGATATCATCCTTAAACCTCCTTCTTAACTTACTAGACTTTTAAAACTTCACTCACTTGTGGAAAATTTAAAAGAGAGAATCTCGGTTAACTAATTCTTAAACACTACAGAATATTACGATACCTATACAAATCTTAAAGGTAGCTCCACAAACTAGCTCCACATAAGTCCGTCTTTGCTCACATTTCGCAGCTCACCTCGCGACTCTCTCCAGTCGTTCCATCAATACTAAGATTCGTGAATTCCATGTTAAACCTTATTTATAATCTTTAAAGGTGCCGCAGTCCATAACAGTGTCGTACAGCTCGTACTCAAGTCTACAAGTATACAAATACAGGCTCACTACGTACGAATACAACAAATATATAAATCATTACATACTTCAGAAAAATGTATCAGGATATAAAACAAAGGCAGAAGGGTTAGTCCCTCGAAGTAGCCGCCCTCGTAATTGGCGAAGGATCCAAGCACTCCCGGATTAAAATATTTATTTTTGCGATGAAAAGAAAAAGCCGCTGCCTGTAAGGTACGGTCGGTGCGTAAATATACTCTGTATAAATATCGGTTTCATATTAAAATAGATTGTTTTTATTTATAGTCCACATTAGTATCCATTTATTTGTTTTTTTATTGAATAATTGTTTGTATTTTAAGGAAATTCCTTAAAATAATTTGTACAGTTTTAACAAATACGTGTACTAAAAATAGTTGATAATAAATGACATTATTTTTGGTACCTACACATCATATAATCTTTAAAGATATTTGAATAAGATATCTAGACAGATCCCTCGAAGCATTAAAGAGGCATTTAGCATCTTCTGGTGCTAGACAAATAACGTTAGTTAGTTTTGAAAAAAGTAGTAGCTATACATAGGAATCACCGTTTTAGATTAAAATTACTATCATGAATATTACTAATATTAATTACTTATTAGGCACCTAATAATCATATATCGAATGTTACATTTAGGATCTCTAAAGGATATAGTAAAAAGTCAGTCTACGACTACGTGTGTGTTGTTTTTAAATAGCTACACAATAAACTTAACTAATAAGAACTATAAAACTTAGCCCTCACAAAGAAACGAATATACCTTACTACACAATAAAACTCTGTCAAACTGCGCGGTAATATTTATTTGTGCGCTATGAACGATAAATTATTTCTATCCGAAGCGAATGAGTCTCAGGATTACATTTCCCGTCTTCATCGGCGTGTGTTTTACCGCTGACAGTACCGGGCTAGGAAACCGTGGAGTGGATGTTAGATGTATAATTTTACTAAATTTACTCAAGACGTTTTGCTTTGTGTAGTTCGATGGGTTTAGTACACATGTTCTAAGTTAATTTTGTGGTGGGAGACACATGTTCTAAGTTAGTAAGTTAGTAACTTATGTAGTATAACGCATTTGTGGTCGATCTGAGAAAAAAGTTCGACTCTGATGGGATGGTGTGGGATGACCATCGTCAAATAGACTGGTGACAAGAATGATTAAGTAATATTATCTGAAAATTAATTCTATATTTCATTCATTTCCTTATTAGTATTATGTATAATATTTATTTTATTTTTAACTATGCTATATACAATTCTATACACGTCAAATATCCAAAATGATTGCAAGAATTATTGATATCAATTAAGAAGAGTGACATCGACCACGTACTTGGCTAGTACAAATAAATTTCTGACAACTTACACTAATATCCATCACAGTGCGAGACACTTTCAAATCAATATTTAAGTACTACACTTATTTTAGATTAATGAGTCTCCACTGTTTCCGCTGTGCCAGCGGTCCGTCTAATGGAAAAAAGGATAAAATTCTGGGGATCCTTTTAATATTTTTTTCATTAAAGTTTTTAATATTAATGGAAATGTATCGGAGTTACGGCTGGACCGTAATTATTTTTCCGGACTTTCCCATTTCCCGGCTCCACGTCCATGCGAAAAGTTTCCACCTTTATACGTATAAAAATCAGGTGTTCTGATATTTCGGATGTTTTATAGAGTCTGGCGGCTTATGAAGGTAAGAATTAGTAACAGCTGAGCGGTTTTTTAAATGGGATGTCTTTGTGGATTATTGCGTTGTGTATATTTTATACGATATACCGGTTATGTGTAATGCCTGTGTACTCTTCAAATGGTGTAATGGCCCAGTGGTTGAAAATCAAATTTAAATTTTTTGCTTAATACCACATATCAAAATTTTCAAAATTGGTAACGCATCAGTAACGTAAAGGAAATCATTTGTAATCATCGATGATATCTATCACGTACATCTTTATATCGTACCATTTAATACTTACTCGAGAAACATGTTAGTTAGTATGTTCTGATATCGGCGTAACATTTTCGATATGAGTTAACTGGTTTTGAGTTTGTTCGCGACCTCGTATAGCAAGGCAAAAATGCTAAGCAATAAGCAACAGACAGTTTGCCTATAGAAAACCCACATGTAATTGATACAGATATAAAGAATTGTTCCACACAGAATTATTGTTGTTGTGTCTAAGATTGATTGTAATTTCTATTTGCCTTTGAACTTTGAATAGCTCCAGATGTATATTCCAGAATAGATTCCGTAACACACGAGCAAAAAACGAACACTGTTAAAGATAAGATATAAAATCTTTGTCTTTTAATTATGCAGCAAATACCCCGATTGACTGTGTTATTGAAAGGGGTAGAATAATAATAGTAGAATAGAATTTACACTACATTAATTATACTACATTAATAATAAGTAAAAACATGTGTTGTTAAAAAAATATCAATTCTAATTGATGCTAATAAGATTTCATTGCTTCGTGGTGGGGTGGTACGTAAATTAAGTACATTGTTCCAAACGCCATCTAGTATCAAGTAGCAAATACCTGTACCTGTTTCTTATAAGATTTTTTTATTAAGATAATGCTAGATTTATTAGAACAAGTAATTCTAACAAGACTAGATCAAAGGAACTTTACCAAGACAAGACAAGATAGTCTTTTTTATATTAGTGTTAGGCATATGTTTTTCTATGGGTGCATGAAGAATAAAACTCTTCAATTTTAAATTAACTTGTTCTTAAGTAGGGGAGACCTAGGTGAATTGTGACAAGGATGATTTCTCCCTACCTATTATAGTTAGGGAGCTGGCAACAACG
>DWGW01001825.1:0-10632 GCA_018247775.1 Udranomia orcinus
AACAAAAGGAATCCTGACTAACCTTTCGGCCCGAAAAGATTTTCATAAGTTAATGGATAGGATAAAAGAAAAATAAAGTCAATGACCTGTACCACAAAGTGCTATCTTATCGCTGAGCGGGTTCTCCTCGGGCGTGCCCTTTTTTCACCGAACCGTTACAATTTATCGTGCCTCGTTAACCTACCCCCTTTAAATGCCTTGGATAAACCTTTTATCGAACATAAATTGTCAAGAACGAATCCGATTTTTGATTGATTACCACCTCGCTAGCATGAAATCGAAATATGTTTGGTTTCGTCCACGATCTACTTGTTACAAAGTTATTTGGATTTATATTTTTTGTATGTTTTAAATTTATGAGGATGTCGTTCATCTGTTAATCATAGCCTAACAAAGACAAATATGTAAACAAGCTAAAGAACGGGGTCATTATGGACACTTTCGACGGGCGAATAAACGAGTAACGATTAGCCCCACAAAGATCGTTGTATCACAAGAGCCAACCTATTTAATTGACAACACTATCAGCCAGATTCGTTAAAACTGCTAGACTGTACTTGGCAGGTTAACATAAAGACCTTCCTTATGCAAAGATCTTATTAACTTACTTTCATACTCTACATCTCTCACTAAAATAAGAAGAAATAGAGTAACATTTTAATACACTTTATTTTCGTTATTACTTTGTGTAAGCTAAAAAATGCACATAACTTTTATAACAAGCAATTCCTAACAAGGAAAAGCTGAAAAAAGAACACAATCAGTTTATTGTGTTATACTCGTAGGGTTCGTCCCAGCGCAGAAATAATAGCTTATTAGGCGGCATCTCCGGAATACTTTATAACGGAATCCGTGACTCCATTACGAAGCTTATATCCGAATACCGAGTTCAAAACTTGTTCAGTGTACATTAATAGAGGAACAGCGACTTGTAATTACAATAAAAAAATCTACTCAAACTTACAACGGACGTGATTCGACGCGATTTTATTTTAGAAGGAAACCCTCGTTATTGTCCTTACAAAACTAATGACATATAAAACAAAAATTAAACATAAATGAAATGTGTAACGAGAGTAATTTTCATTTTTGTTATATAGAAACTTTCATCAATAATCTTTGTTCAATTTGGGAATCACTAGAGGCAAGAATGTTCAATAAAACATTTCGGAGTTTTTTCTTCTTCTAAGGAATGTTTTGTTCTGTTTTAGAAGGATATTACAATAAATTGTGGCTAAGAAAAATATTACCGAGAAACGAAATATACACATAAACCTTTGTTTATTATAGGAGGCTGTTTTATTAACAAGAACTTTATTATGCTCAAGGAAGTCTATTGGCGTAAAATGAAGTCGCATGAAGCAACAATTTATTAAGAGCAATAAAATCCTAAAACAGTATTATATTTAAACTATTTTATCTTACGACGTGTATTCTACATAAATAAATAAATTTGGAATGTCTGTTTTAAATATTAAAATTACCGCTTCTTATTAATTGTATGTAAAGAAGGTACATATACCAAAATAAACATTCTTTACATTTTTTGTATGTCTGTCTGTTTTCTTTACAATTATATATTTTTTGTTAAATTCCACGCGGACGAAGTCGCTAGCACAGCTCGTTAAATAAAGTCGTTGTATGCCTGAAGAGAATAGTCTATTCCAATCAAAAATATATCTGTATTGTAACACGTTGATAAACAGTAAATAAGTGAAGCTATTTTCAGATCTTGGTTGTGTTTACACGAACTAAATCTAGGTCGAATAGAATACAATTTTATTTACATCAATTTCCACAGCTGTGAATTCTCATGGGCGGGCGGCGAATGGGAAGAATGCAGCGCGACCTGCGGCGAGGCGGGCTTGCAGGAGAGACAGTTATTCTGCATCCCCTCCAATATGAGGTTTGTACATTTATTTTTAACTAGCTATTACCCGCGGCTTTGTCCGCTTTACATTATTATTATATTACGTATAAGTAGCTATATTAAGTTCAATGACAAAGTTATTTCCGACTTATTTGACACTTATCGTTATAATCTATTTTGGACAATTTACATGTTATATTTACGAATTATGCCTAATATAGCCTATGTGTTATTCTAATGTACTTACTCTAAATTGTCGTCGTCTGTTTAGTAGTTATTACATAAAACAGCAATATACCTCCTCACATAATTTCGCATTTACAATATTAGTTGAACTTAGTTATAAATGATTTATTAGCTGACGCAGCAGTAAGAATACTTCTATTGCAAGAAACAAATAATAATTGACTAATTCCTCCATACTTCTATTAAAAACTTTTTGTTTCTCTCTAATATCTCTATCTCTCCCTATATATATAATCTCTCTCTTTCTAATCTCTAAAGTAAACATGGTTCCAATTTGTTTCATTTCATTTTCATATAAGAGCGAGAAATTGTTTATATTCTGAAGAAAGTTGGGATAAAAAATAATGTTTTTGGTATTTTTCATCGTAAAATGGACGAATGGATGAATGACGGCACAAAAGCCTGACAAATATCTCGCTCTTATTTGACAGGGATTTTCCACATAAAACTCAGAAGTAATCTTGTACAATGTTTGACTTTCTATAGGCTCACATGAATCGTAACTACTTCGGTAACTACGTTAGTTCTTTGGCTAGGTTTATGGAGTTAGATCACTATTCAGGTTATCTAACTTGACCCAGATAGCTATCCGACAGACTAAGCCTATGTATTGTTATTGTAACTCCGCCTGTCTTGAAAACAAGTGTATGAGTAAAAGTTTGATCATCTATTATAAAATTTTCTTCGTTTTTTAGAAAACTTCTTTCTCTGACTGAAAATACTTCTTTTATTCCGAGAAATATTCATTAACATCGATTTTCATTTTTAGCATAATAAAACAGAAGTTGCAAAAAGGGGAAAAAATTTCTATCTTCAAAAGGGTAAAGAATTTTCCTATTGCTCTTCCTGGTTTGTAAGGGATCTCCATTATAAATTTATATGTATTTTATTGATCCATAACTCGGGTTGGTACTCTAAGAGCCAAATATATTAGACCGTTGGGCTACAGTCCTGGCTGACCGGAGTGAATCAGTAAATTTAACAATTTTAATATATTTAATGTATTGAAAAACGTTTAGTATTTTCCTACATTTTTGAATTTGCCCATTATTATAAACTCACAATCAGAGGCAGTAATTTCTAGACTACAAGTATTCGTATTCGATACAGCAACTTAGTTTATATAGGTATAGTAGTTATATTGAAGTTATTGACTACTCCTGTTCCAAGTAAATTTAGCATTCGATTGCCCCTTCTATCACACTGTGTATAACCCCTAGCCTCATTTAATTACATCAGTGATGTATTTATTGACTTTTGGATACTGAATAATAACGACATGTCAATATGCCATTTAATTTACTTGTAATTTATTATGATTCGCATCAAATATACAATTATATTCTAGTATATCAACAAGAAGAGAGCTAATAAAGCGTAGCGTTTCCCCGGGGCTATGTCCTACAAAGAAGCCAGAAAATATACAACCTTGCAACCGGCTCCCCTGCCCTGTGTATTGGCAGGAGATGCCGTGGACTCAGGTAAGATTCAGTAATTTAATACCCTCATTCAGCTTTGTCTTGTAGACGATATGGCGTCCAATAGATGATGTTTAAAAAAAGTATTTGTGACAACGAGAGTGAAAATTCTAAATTATGAAATTTACGTTCAAGCTGAAATCAATCGCGTTCTATACGCAACAGACTAACGCAGGTAATTGAAATTAAAATCGAGAAATATGGACATATCCTATCCATATTTTTTGTATTTCTAAGATTCTTCAATCTTTATCATACTCCACTATGTCCCCATTTCATACACATCCAGCAGATAGAAATATAGTATTAACGAATTGTTGTACTAAAAGTAATAAAATAATATTTATATCTTGCGTAAAAGGATCGAGAAAATACGAACTCAATCAAAAATAATGGTTGCGAAAGAAAACGTAGGAACAGTGCCCAGAACCTTCATAAAACTCATTCGAACGTAGAACAAGAAATGTAGCGTGAAATAAAAGACGTTATCAATCGCCAATCGTAGGTTTACTGGCAAATGGATACGATATATAAACGTATACGATACCGTCAGTAGAGAATAACAAATTCTGGACACAGTAGAATTTGTTATTTTGCATTAATTAAAAGAAATGACACCATGATTAAATCAGATCAGATCCTACTTTTATTGTTTGCCCTACGACTAAAATGTTTGATAGACAAGCGAATTGCCTACTTAGGTACTTACGCTTTAGTAATTATTTGGATTACCAAAACGTAAGTGGGCAATTCATTAAAAAAATAAGTACTTATCGTACATCACATACATTGTAATAAATAAATATCAATACACAACTATAGCTCCAAACAAGGATTCGTTCGAGTGACATATTCGTCAATAATTCCATTTACCTTACGTCTCGGTTAGATTCTTGATTATCCTTCAAATTCAAATTCAGTTCCTTCAGAACACAGCAGCCTCCGGATTTAAACCTCTACTACTTTCAAATACGTACATATAATATATGAAACGATTTTGCCTTTGTCCAGTGTTCAGCGACCTGCGGCAGAGGTCTATCTCACCGGCCGCTCGTGTGCCCTGCGTCCAGCGACTTCTTCTGCGGCCCGAAGCCCCGGGAGCGCCGCCGCCGCTGCCGCCTGCGCCGGTGTCCACCCAAAGCACCCATCTGCCCCGCAACCGACCCCACGCAGTACTGTGAGATGTTCGCGAGAGACCAGCTCGAACGGAACTGCATCATACCACCGTTTAGGAAGTACTGTTGCAATGCCTGCAAGAGCGTTTACCCCACACATGTCGATGGCGCCCCGTAGCAGTGAACAGCTTCATGTTGGTACATCATTCGTATTACGCTCCTCATTAGCTGTTTAAAAAGCGTGTGTTCAAATTTCATCCAAGTTTTAGTCGATTTCTTTACAATTCTTCATTGGAAAAGGCGTTATAAGATATTCTATAAGATATACTACAGAACTTTATTCCACTAAACGTAAGCGCCCCTCAATAGATTTTCTAGAAGCACGTTATTAGATTGCTAATGTAAAAGCGCTGTAGTGAAAACGTACAGAGATTGCATTTATCCCGGCTGTTGCCCGCTTAAGCATTTAAGTACGGCATTCCATCAATGCAACGGAGGATATTTCATTTTAAATACTGCACGCGGTATAGATTCTAAGCGTAATTATTTTTGTAAGTAAATATATGTAGTTAAGTGGTTTAACATTGTATGTATTATTAGATATAGATCAAATGCTATTAGTTTCACGATATAAATTAATACCTTATGTTCATTAATTATTAATGAAGGAATTTACGCAATCTGTTGACAATTCATTAGGTATTTCGGCATCAGTTCGTGTTCATTGATTGTTATTTAACTATTTGTACAAAGATAATATAGAAAATTTCACTCTCTACTTCATTAAAAAAAAAATTATAAGCTTAGAAGAACAAATAAATTTACTCGTACAATTCTAACAGTAAAATAGCTATGGTTAAAAACAATTTGGAGACCACGGTATGAGATAAGAAGTGTCGTTATAACCAGTATTTCTTAGTAGCTGTTGTCTATAAAGATATTTATATAAGTAGATGTAAGTATAGAATAATTTCACCAATAACAGTTACGGAACGCAGTGCCATAGTATTGTACACGACTTCCACTACTAAAATAAATATTATATTCTTGTAAATGTGTTTTATTTTATATCTGGACTCAACGCCACTTTCATTAAATAGATTAGAATTTCTTATCATTATGCTATCCATAGACATTTTCACTTGAGGTTAGGTCAGCAATATAAATATTAGGCTCCGTATACGAAAACATCTATGCCCTTTTTCATACAATTTAAGTATAATATGATAATAACTAGTCTATCCTTCTCTGGGTCCCAAAGTATCTCTAGACTCACTAGATGATTTTATATGATTGTTTGATTTTTTTTAAATTTCAAATGGCTCTTCTGTAAAGTTACCAGGTATCGCTTAGGAAATTTATTCTTTGCCTGCCATTGAGCATTAAACTTACACAAGCCTTTCAAGTTTTAATATCAAGCCAAATTGATATGTAGGATACATATCATCTTCACGCGCGACCAGTAACATGAAGTGAACCCGAGATGAAACTACGTCTACCGCATGAAGGGAACATACGTCAAGTTTATGGCTCGGAAAATGGAGCCGAGACACCTTTCCGCTCCAAGCATTACGTCATCCGAATTACAAATTATCACGAACGTTATTCAATCTGTTAGTACATTTTTCTATTATTTTCTATTGTTTCTTGTATATTTTTCTACTGTTAGAATTTGTATTATAGTGGTGACTGAATAGCTAAAGAATCGACGTTTTATTTAGTCTAGATATAACTTAAGATAACTAGAAGATATTATTTAACATTATAAGTACGAGTTTCTGCTTAATTAAGCAGACTTTTACTACGATGAGCATCACTACCGACTGTAAACAGCATTATTTGTCTAACTTTGATCCAAATAATCCAGCGATATAGTGATCTGAATCAGATATGGGTTAACAGATTCATCACCTACAGCATTAAAACAATAAGCGGAAGCGGCAATAGCCCAATGGGTAGTGCGTCGGACTTACGATCGAGAGGTAGTAGGTTCGATCCCTACTTCCCCATTGAATTATTGACGCATTGACGTGAAACCACTTCTAACACAAGCCCTCGAGCTTATCTGGAGGGGTTAATAAAATTACTACTATGTATTGACATGCTAGTATTTTTTTATTAAAAAAACAATGCGACTAAAAACGTTATACATTAATGTTACTTAAAAATATTCTGTATTCAATACGACTAGTCGTAGCAGGATATAACGTAGCCGATCGTAACGACGCATAATCATTTCATCAATACTATTACTCGGCAATCATAATCATCAATACTATTACTCGGCATAGCAGTATGAAGTGACCTAACTCGACCCAAGATGATATTACAGTATGCGAAGCGCTTCAAACATACGCCAAGTTTACGAGACCCGCACATAATGCCTATACCTGAGACAGCTACACTCCCCATTTGACATCACTTTGCATATTATAGTGCCATTCGCTACAGGTAGATAAAATAAAAAGTGTCTGTCTTGGCTACAAGAGTCCTGTAGAAGTCTCATAAAATGCGCAACAAGTGTATTCCCTCGGTAAAGGTAATCTACGTGTTTACTTAGTATCTAAGTCAGGTATTGTTGAACCTTTCTGGTTAACCGGGCCCGAGACATTTAATAATGGAATAAAACATCTTTATGATGTGATTTTTAGATACATTTCCATTATAATAATCACTGTTAGCTATACATTTTCTGATGTCCGTCATTTGTAAAATAATCGTTTTATTTTTAGAAATGCAGCTATAGGAAAAAAAAATTAATAACATCTATATCTCATGTCATGTCATGTCTTAAAATTGTTATCAAGTTACCACAACCTTCTAAGGTACAGTTTTAAAACACAATAAACTTAATTCCTACATTGTTAGTAACAATGAAATGAAAAAATGTTTCTATAATGCTACAATTTATCACAAAAGTGTTATTTGATGCCAAGCTTAACTTAGTTTATTATTAACGTTAGACGTCTGTGAGAAGATCCAACGCAGACCGCACATTAGCTTTAATCATAAAATGCTCTACCAGAGACGCCTCAATTTTCTACTAGATTTTCTCAACGTCGTTATTTTGTTTTCATAAGTATAACCAGTACAAATTTCTTACCTTAGCTTACTAACTGGCGAATGAAATATCTGGTTTTTATAAAGTTAATTTTGATCTACATATTTTTTTATTATGTTTGTATATATATTTTTTTATTCATGATTAAACATATTTACTACTTTCAGTAACTATATTAATACTAAGAAGAAGCAATCAAACTTTCTTATTGTTTTTTGGAACAAAGTTCTAAATTCGTACCAACCGGGGCAGCATAAACTCCTCATTATACTTTTTTTAGAAATTAGAAATAATGCTGGGTCTTCGGAATTGTTGGACCATTACTGTCCCCTGTAATAAACATGAGGGTGACGCGGAAACCGCGTAACCGAAGAACTTCGGACCCTTAGTCAAGTTGTAACACGACTCCGGCCTTGTGTCGTTTCGGATCCAACTTTTCCTCTCAGTCGTTGTGGTCACGCGTGAACATTATCCTCCTTAACGAATGTTAATAAAATAAAAATCTATGTACCTAATTCCAATGAGTCTTATTGAGCTGTTTTATAATAACATTAAAGTAACAAACAAACGTGCAATCTGCCTAATAGTATATGGGCACTGGCTGCCCTGGACGTCAGTAATCAACCCAAGACTGATTGGAATTTCATTGTAGGTTGCTATTATTCTTGAAGGTTAAGTTGTTGCCTTGTTAAAATGTCTCCTTACAAACTGTTCACACACCCTGCCTCAGAAGAACACCTCAGGCGCAGCAAAAACGATGCTGCTATAAGATGTGTGTGGCAGTACCGCCTCCGGTGTCCAACCATGGAATGTTTGACCATATTCAAATGATTCATGATCATAGTCCTTGATATTTAAAAAAATAATTCAGGTCCTAATTTTCAATATTTCAATCAATATTTATTATTACTATTGACGGACGCGAAACATACTATTATTTTGTTACATATTAATGAAACAATTTGTTTTAGCTATGCATAGGAAAATCTTAACTTAAGAAAAATAATCTAGACAAAAATCGAACTTCAATAGAACAACAAATTGCTAAAATGTTTGAACTCGAGAAACCTGAAACTAAATAATAATTTACAATTTGTACTGTTTCAATGCGATCAGATTTCATAATTAATGAATGCGAAGCTCTTTTGAAATTCAAATCATTTTTTATTATATTCTTGAACCAAATATCATTAGACCACAGCCATACCAATAATCATTATCCAGTTAACTATCGACCGCGCCAGTTTACTTGTATATATGTAGATGATTACAAGTAAAAGTGTATTTATTTATTCATTTCTTAAGGATTTAGGGCAAAATAAACTACCTATTGTAAGAACGATGTTACTTTTAGAAACATACGTTAATAGATAATATTCTTTCTTCAGTAAACTTGCTTTCATCAGTAATAATATAAGATAGTCTATAATATAGAGTAGTATAATATAGATAATATATAATACAGAGTATTTATATAGATACGACGACGATAGACGATACGATAGATCCGTAGATAGAGATAGTAGAACAGCAGCTATCTAAATGGTTCTAACGATCGATACAGCAGTACTGCGAGATTATTGCAATATAATAACATCTTGTACACATTAGTTGTGGTCCACAGTTATTTGCTTTATATGTTATAAATATGGTATTTTTTATTTAATGTGTATATACTAACCTTCCTAACCTAACTTCATATACCTAATCTCACCCTTGATGATTCAGCGAAATATTGACAAGAATATCATCAACTATCATAGGATTCCAATATCCAATTAATAATTAAGCTATGTCAGAAATTACAATACAAAAATGTAATCACAAAATATACTTATTAAAAAGTTTATAACATTGTTACATTAACTGTTTTGTATTAATTCACATTTACAAATCATAAAAGAGACGAACAGGAATGACCGATCAAAACTTTAAAAAATTGAAATACACATTTAAACTTAAATAGAAATATATAATAACATGTATGTACTACTTCCTTGTCAGTTGCTGTAAACGAAAGTATTGTACAACAACAATTCTCGAAATTCGAAAGCGCTTTGTGATCACGTAAGCCTTTGTGTTGCTACAAAATTCATTCTCAACACGTAAGTGCGGATCTGCAAGGCTCATCTATACTCTAGTCCTTTATGCCTGCATACCTGTTTATTGATCAAATAGGAAAACGTATTGGCAAATTGTGCCATTTAGTTCAAAAGTCTTAATTCAAAACTTTATTGTTATAATACTTTAACTAATATAATTTGCCAGAATGCTGGTAACTAACCGCAATACTTTAATAATGATGAAAATGTGTAATGATGTTTTGTAAACTTTAGGTAATAAAGTCAAACTAACTAGCTTAATAAGGTAATGTTTTTTTTGGAAGCCTTATTTATATACGTATATAAGGGACTATATATCAAAATAAAAATATTAATGAATCTCTAGAACGAAATTATATACAATTCTTCAAATATAGCAATTGATAACAATAGAGCGATAACAATCCCGCTAGAGATATAATATATCTCGACGGCTCGAAGACGCTGACATCATGTTATTGTGCAACGAAGCTTATCTGCCCGTCAGGTAGGTACAATGCAACGTCGAGCTAGCGGGGACAACTGGACGTAATCTGATAAATACTAAAGTCTCATGGTTTTATGACTGTCAGTTCTGAGTATTTACAATTCAAGTACACATTTTTCTAATTAAACGAACAGCACAACTCACCAAGTTCGGGAACGCTGACATTATGTTATTGCGCAACGAAGCCTACCTGTATGTCAGGTACAATGCAATATCGAACTCGCGGGGACAACTGGACGTAATCTGATAAATACTGGTTTTAAATTGTCTCAC
>DWGW01001826.1:0-10631 GCA_018247775.1 Udranomia orcinus
AAACTTTTAATTATCGGCCAAGCGGCGACTGCGCAAAATTTCGCCACTCCAATGTTATTAATATAGTATATAACATTTTGTATGCCGTCTGCATATTTTTAAACTTTAAAATCCTCGTTTCAATGTCGAAATTTTTAATTTGCCTCATGATACTTGTTAAATTAAATTCACTAGGTACATTATGAATGCTATATATTTCTTTCTGTTTTTCGATAACTTAACAGGTAAATTATGAAGATTATTAGTTATAAATTGCAAATATAGTACTGGCGGAACCTCGAGGCCAATTTTTAACATTATGTATATTACCTACTCCTAACCTAATTTAGGTTCGTCTATTAAATGAAAATTTTAACACATTCAAAAGAAATTCCCAGTAACAGTAAATTACGAATGATTCTGCCGACCGTACTGGCTATAATCCTGAACTTTACGGTCACAGTAACGGCACGAATGTTTGCGTTACGTAGAAAACCAGATTAGAAGGAACGAGTAACTTGGTAACGTAAACGCGAATGCTTTTACTGACCGACCACTGCGAACGGTTATGGGCTCTACAAAACCCATTGTGTGTTACTTTTCTCTTAACTTCTTCTTGAACAGATTTTTCGATTGTAATTCATACATTGCCTAATATTTATTTACAACTTACTACTACTATTGTCATCTTTTTATTGGTTAGTAAAGAGATGTAAATCTAACTCTGATGTAAACAATGCTGTTAAGAAAGGGAAACGAGTTTCACTGCTACATAATGATAGAGAAGTTTAATAGTAAGTCACCTTTCTCACCTAAGTACTCGTAGTTCATGGTCTGATAATTTAAAATGATGTTCAAGGCAATTTATTGTAAAAATGACGTTTACCTAATGTTTCAATACCATTTGATGTGTTTATTTGAAGTATTAGGATATGATATAAAAATAGCTAAAAACGTAATTATTATAATAGTTTTATTTCCGGCTCTATTTAAATCTAAAAAACGGTTATCGTATAACAAAGTAACAAACATTAAATCTTTACAACTTGTAATCAATAAATATATTTACAATTGTAAATAGGTAATTAAGTATAGTAAGATGATATTAAGATTTTGTCACGAAAAATTAAACGATTTTTACGTAGAGAATGTGAGAGAATACATAAAATATGTACAAGTATATCGCATTAAAATACTTTTGGGTACTGGTATTATGTTAGTCCATAAATAAGATCATTTTATATTTATGACCGCACAATGTTATTACTCGGTAAATTGTTACATTATCGCTTGACGCGGCGCGCGGGTCAATGTCGAGTGGGCGGCGGCGATGGAGGCCATGTTGCATTTTTATCATCATTTAGTTGTGTTTATCAATGTTTATGCAAATTATTATGTTATAAATATTTATCACATCTGTTGTCCTGTAACTCCGTAAACTGAACGTAATGTATGCAGTTCGATCGACGGTGAGGGCACAATATATGAAAAATATCTTTATATAAAATGAAACGTAGTTATTGTGCTACTGAGAAAATTATTTATTAATTTCAATTAAACAGGACATATAGTCAAATGTTTTTAAACCAAGGTTAGAAGATCTCGAAGAGACATCTCGAAATTGGTAATAACATCTAAAGAGTTTTTTTTTAATATCTTAACTACTAAACTTAATTTCAATCTCAGACGAGAATTACAAAATATATCGTATCGTATTAGATATACTGTTCTCTAGAATGAAAATGGACACCTTCTAACCTGTTAATACATCGTATTTACTTGTAGCTTGCACCGTAAAAATGTTTCACTAAGATAAAACTAAGCTTAGCTGCAATAAATGTCTAATGGAGTTCCCATTTGATAGCATTTGAAGCGTAATTAAAACACAGTCTAAACATAAACACGATGTTTTAAAAATAAAAGTAACAAAGTGAGTGCAGCGTGCGCGCACCTGCCCCGCGCGGCGCCGCGCGACATTTACGAGCGCCGTGCCTTGTTTCACGCACCAATTTTAATTTTACGCGCTTTTAATACTTTTCTGAGAATGTTTTAGAATTTGAATCATAACAATGAAAAAAAAAATGTGTTTTGGTCGTTGAATTGGTCATTTGCTACTGATGGTAGGTGATTATTTTATTCGTAACGCACCAAGTAGGTGGCTACATCTATACTAATAAAAAGTAAAACCTAGACCCAAGGAAGGGAAATGTTAATCCCAAAATATTTTATATGAATTTTTTTTTATAAGAAAGATAATAGAAATTTACAAGTAAGTTGTTTATTTAGGTCTCTCATCATCTACTAACAAACATAATTTCATTTTTTACCCTTAGCACCTGCATGTTTTTATTACCTTTAAAATGTTATTGTTTATTTCTTTTATTTGATAACAGTAGCATAACACGACCATACATCACAATTTATCACCTATAACGATGCATGTTAAGTTGTCGCCCGAGCGACAGCGGCAAAAACAACCGGCGTACTAGTCCAAGGATATACCAACCTACTTTACATGGAATATCAATAACAACACAGCAATAATGTGTACTATTTAAATAACGGAGCGTGTAAGTAAATGAAAGAAAACACGCACGTTTCCGCGTACACTGATGCAAATCACGACGCCCCCTCGCATAATCCTTATTGCTAAGTGATCAGGGCAAGAATAGATCAATTCTAAGTTGATGCAACAAATATACGTGTTAACGTTTGTCTGGCAACAATCGATTGTTATTATTGTAGCTATTGAAAAACGGAGCGCCAGAATAGATCGACTTAATCGCGGTTACAATCGACGATAATATGGCGTTAGGTCGAGTACATACGACAGTTACCGGGTTTCCCGATTTTAAGACTTCCGATATTTAGTGAGTTTCATAGTCTTTAATAAACTTATAACGATTTTTAAACGGTTATTGGCAATAATACTTTACTCACGACTTTTTGTATTTTGGCTAATAACGAACAACAATAATTCTTGTTTTATTTTAGGTTACGTATTTTGACCGCATTAACTATAAATAAAAAAACCATTAATGATAAAAACCAAAAATATATTACGGTGTTTGAACCAAATAGGATTCAATTCTCATTAAAGTAACAATTCATGCCGCGAATTGACCCAGCTATCCCCAAAGACTGAGACCGTTCGGGTTTATCTTTGACCGGCATTCAAACCTCTCCAACAGAAACATGAAAATTGTTTTAGGACGGATAAAGATTTTCTTATTTTAACCTGTCAATATTCTCTGTCTATCTTAATTTTATCGTTCTTAATCTCAACATATACAAATGCCAACAGTTAATCGCTTCACTTATGAATTGCATTGTGACTTTGGCCTTACATCTACGAAGCGAGCAGTTTTATTTGGAGAATGAACAGGAAAATATCTTTAGTGTACGTTGCGTTGATGGACGAGATCCGTCTTAACTGTCGTATATCATTCGCATTCCGAACGGTGATACGTTTGGGTACCATGTAATGTTCTGGAAATATACCTATCTTAACTTTTAGTATTAATATTTTGACATCCCGCCTCTAATATATGTATTTACCTACTTATCTGTGTCCGTGTCTGTTGAACTGTAGATTAAACATACTAAATATAGCAGTAAATGAGAATTTTTGTCACGTATTATGTAAAGAACGATACGAGGTAAGTTAAAAAAACTACACGTCAATCCATTTAAACTGAACATAATTTTAATCTGCATAATTTGCAAACATATTTAAATATACTACGTTACTTATTCTATTAAGTTACATCTTGTACGTTTGACTATAATTTCAAAAAATATTTTCGTGTAAGAGCCTTAGCATTCATTCCGTACAAATTTTGTTTTTTTGCTCCTTTTCTAACAAAAAACATACTTATCTTGAAATGTTTTTCTTGATAATCCCAGATGAATATGTCTTGAAAACAGCCATTCGGTTTGAATATATTAGTGCAATAGACAGTAATAGATTCAAACAAGTTTGTATTTATTTTAATTTGATACCCAGCTATGTTTATTTAAAATTTATTTTATTGTTTAATCTTTGAGTAGATGTGATTTGAGAGTACTTTAAACTTTTCAATTACTTGCTTCATGAAGTAAAAAAACAAATATGCAGCTGTTCCAGAAAATAACTACCTTCAAACACAGATGCTTAACTAATAATTTATATCTGTGTTTATCGAGCACTACTATGAAATGTTCGCTATGTGTAGAATCGATTTACATTTAAAGTCACCAAATATAAAGGGCTTGGATATATTTTACGACTTTTACCGATTTACTATAAATAATTAAAAAATACTTTATTCATCATTTTTTTTATTCCTATATTTATATTAAGATTGTAACCATGTTCCATAATAATTATCATAAGTTATAGGTATTTTACTTCCAAAAATCAAGTTTTATTATGAAGCCGGATAAGTAAAAGTTAGGAAGTTGTTTTGGATTACAACTAGAGAAGTAATTCTGTAAGTACTAAGGAAAATTATGCGTAAATTATGTTTTTTAAATATTATATTCGCCGTTCTTACTTTGGTGTTCATTTTTATGGTAGTTTTGTTGTAAGTTGTCGAAAAATGTTGAATATATTATGACGTTAACTGCGCTCTACATATTACATTTTATGGGTTACTTTATAGGCATTCAAAATGAGTTCATAGTTATATATCAAAAATATGCATGGTGGAAGCTTTTAATAGTTGCCTATTATGCTAAAAGTAACATATTTTATATAAAATACCAACACATGCCGTGTTATTTAATTTTATGATATTGTCGCTACGGTGTTGTTAAAGTAAAAATAAACTAAAAAATTAATTTTGTTACGAACTCTTACTATGGCTCTTACTTTAGCCCGCAAACTTACGCGTCTATACGTAGATTTGGGGCAACATTATTATTTTGGGATAAAAGATCATTCCTATGTCCAACACTAGATAGATCTGTGCTAAAAATGAGGTTTTATGGGTACCCCAGTTCAACGCTTAGGACAATCATACACAGGTTAGGACATATAACAATCGTTTTATTGTATCAGTGAGAACTGAGAGAGAGATAATATTAAATTAATTTATTTTAATCTATGATCTGATGCACTTAGATCTCAAGAGAAATGTTCCAACTATATTCATGTCCTATTTACTGCCCATTTCTTTGCTAAATACAGTTCGTTGTGTTATTTTTATATGAATTTATTAACTTGTAATAATATTGTAACTGAAAAACTGGGGTGTGCGAGTCAGGTGAGACTTATGAATCTCGGCCATGCCAAAGAGAAAATCACCCTAGAATTTAGAAATATTTTTTGCAATTCATTCTACCGTACTGAGTAAAAAAAATACTTTATATTTATCCGCAAATCAAAATTAATCGATTGAATTCGAAACGCAAAAATTTAAACGTTTACTTTATTTCTTTTAAATCTGAGAATTTATTATAATTTTTCTATCTATAATATTACTTATTGTAATAGATGTTTCATCTAATCTGTTTGTCTGTTTCCATAACACACAGAACCTACAATATTTTATTATTAACTTTTTTTTTTTCTTCAGTGTCCTGGTATTGAAAATTAAACTTTAAAATTTGTATATTTTCTACAGTCTATATAGTAAAACGAATCTTACCACAAAATATTGTTTTAGATTTTTAAGAGAAATATTCAGATTGTGGTCACTGACGTTTATGAACATCTGTACCCAGCCTCACTTAGGACAAGGTCGGATTGAGGTTAGACCACAAACACTTCCGCGAGTCAAAGAGCGGTCGCCACCGTAGCCGTGAGTTATGCGAGTCATGCGGCTAGGTTAAAAAATAATATTTTAGTAAACCACTCCGTTTGCAAAGTTAAGTCTCAGAATAACATTAAACGCGTTAACATTAAATTACTGTTATGGTCGATATGAAAGCCAATGAGGCTGCAAATACAGCGCCGCCGGTAAATTAAATTGATAGCGGCTTTTAAATTAATTTACAATGTATGTTAACGGCTAGCTTCTATCAGACCGCATTTGTCACTTAAATTTATTGAATTTAATATTACAAGCTAAACTCATAAAATGAACGTAATTTTCTTTGTAGGCACTGAATGCCCTTCCTTACCAATAAACTTAAAAGTGGTATCTTTCAAAATATTTACATTTCGATATGAATACTTTTAACCACTCGTACCACGTCATTTTAAGTTAATGTACATACGAGTATATTTGCTTTAAATTTGTAGATTTTAATGTTGTGGGTATTGTTTATGTATGTAGTGATAGTTGTGTATATTATTTTTCATACACCTACCACAAATTCTCGCTGTCCACCTAAGATTCTGGCCGAGAATGACTCATGACATATAGTTGACCCTTTCTAACATATTTTGTATTAAGATGAAAAAATGAATAAATATATTAATATTTGATCACATGAAGTGCTAAAACTTGTATTAAATACAAGAATAGTTGATGTTTCACTAAGTCAAGGGCAAAGCAGAACTTTAGTTGATCTCGCACGATCTGGAGGAAGGACATGACACCAGAACGTTAATCCAACCTCAACTAACAATAAATCCTCTTAAAACAGTTGATTAATATTCACGCAGCGCCTCCCATCTTATCTTCATATTTCCAGTTAGAGTGGTGTGAGTAAGATATTTCCGTTTCAGTATAGTTGCTCTTGTAAGGCTTCCATGAATGGAGGTCGACCAAATGACAGACAATTATTGTACCATTCGGGTCCACAAATATTCTGCACAAATGATTTAATGTTTACCATCCTTTCCAGATTTGCAGTGACGAGCATCTTTAAAACATAAAACGGCAACAAGTCTTCAGGTATGTCTGTTTTATTATTAGTACCTACATTTAATTACAAAAGTCAAATTTTATTTTCATGTACTTATTATTAAAGGGCGATTTTGTTTCATATTTATACTTTTTATGGCCCAGATCAATCTTAACTGTAAAAAGTTAATGATAAAATGACGCCTTATATCTAAGTTTTTGTTTGTCAATTGAGTATTTAGCTATTGTCAGTGAAGTAATAACATATGTGATCTGCTTAAGCTTAAGCTCACGATTAAGCTTATAAAATAATGCAAAATGAATTACCTAAGTATATGAAGATAAAATAACACAAGAACAGCAGTTAAGTTTCTCTGTTACAGATTATATTTGCCAGACTGCCTACGGTTGTACCCACTATATAACTGTAATATTCCAAGGATAATAATATTTCATTATTTCCCAGTTACTTATTTATGTTTCTCAAGGCAAAGTAAATAAAATTACGTTTTTCCAAATAAACCCGCAGGGCTTCACGTAGCATCCTTTGACCGACAAAAATCTGTCATGAGTTTCCGAGGTCGGTCGTAATTCGTATTCTAAACTAAAATTTAGTACGGCCACATCTTTAAACAATTTTCCTTTGACTGTTATTCTGGTGTCTTATTTAATCTGAACATACAGCCGTATCATTTTCTACATTTAACAAGTTGTGTTAAACGTAGAAAAGTTGTGTTGCACAAAACTTAATAATGGGTATAGTAGGGTCATGTTATTTAGAATTTACTGCATTTTTATATTTATATTACATTTAATATATTAGACTTCAATAATCATATATCATTAATACTGTGAGTAAAATGTGAATAGTTATGAGATCAAGAAGAGTTATGTGTTTATCTGTATTGTATTCTATTTCGCTGACTTCTTTGCTGAAATCAGATCGGATTTCAAGTGTTCATATGAAGTCTTCGGTTTATGTTGGCTTGGTTTTTTTCTTGTTCATCTTATGTCATTACTATCTGCAACAGTCTTTGTGAAGGTGTAAATAAGTAAATAAAATAAAATGGAAAGAAAACTGGAATTAGAGATATTTCTTTAAAAAGATTACTTTCTTTAAAATATAATATCGTTAATAACCCAATAACAAGCTTCGCTAACTTCGTCAGTGATCTTCAATGCAAGTACGAAAACGTCGACAGAAATAAAACACGTCAAAAGAAGCAAAGTATTGTATTTCACCAAGTATTTATTAAACATTCCTGTTAAATCACACCATGTGCTGTTTACACCAACAATTCTGAATTATGGGACAATAGTCCACAATTGTAGGTTTTGTTTTTGTTTTATTTATATATTATGTTGTTATTAGGTTAATAGTATACGTCGTAATTATTGTTCATATCAATGACCGAGTTGGAAATTGTTCTATTAAACAATTTTTTGTACCTTAATGGTACACATTATTGCTGATTTAAAACACATTTAAATCAGCAATAATAACAGTATCATTTAAGACCTTTGGTATTGTGATATTAATGTTTGTAACTTACCATAAGCTTACCTATCAAATATACAACACTCTTCTATAAAAGCTAACACTATACTCGTACGTAACCTACGTATACTTGCAGTTATTTCATCTGTTACAAATCAATTGCTTATTTTCCAAAGTACACTCCCAAAGTATATCCCAGTTTTTGTTGTTGAAAGTATGCCAGCCTAGCAGTAAAAATAGAAGTTTGATTACTGCTGGTCGCACACAGTCATGCCACGATGCTCCATCTTACAACAAGTTTAATCTAAACGACTCGGAAATAGAATTTTCAATCAACCGATTTTATGATATCGAGAATGCTCTAGGCGAATTTATCTTATCAGCATTTTGTAGTAATAAAATTCATTCGATAAAATAATGATGATTGAAAATCAAAATGATTAGTATTTTTCATTCTTATTTTTATTAATAAAATGAAATGGTGATAGCATTTGTTTTATTTTATATAGCCCTTTTTAAAACTGCGCTTTAAAAAGGGACGATTTATTAAATTAAATATATTTTACTCAATTGACTTTTTGGAGCCAGCTCGAATTACACACGTCGAATCGAATGATCTACATTTGGCTGGCTTTTTTATTTAAAAATTATTTGGGAATATATTTACTATTTACCTTCATATTCTTTGACTTTACACACATAATCTTTTATTTAATTTTTTTTACTCATGTATTTGTACGTATCTAAATGCTGGATAGAGCAGGGTCTATTTATTCATCACTTTAGGAATGTTAAGGTCAAACAGTTACTCTCAGCAAACGGTGTATTATTCTCACTAGTTCCAAAAGCAGATAATATAATATTCATGAATGGACTTTTCACAGCACAAGAGCATCATTAGCGCCGTATGCACCTGCTTTTCGTGATAACAACGTGTCGAAACGCCAACAAAGGTGTATTCTCGCGTCTTCGCTCAGTACGCCAGGCTTTTGTCCAGCGAAGTCACAAAAGACGAATATAGCCAACGAGCATACTTTGGACTCTGAGCGTCGGATAAAGAATTCTATTAATGGTATGAGTTTTTAGTGCTTCTTAGCTGGGGACTAATCTCGTTTGGCCTTCATTCATTTTTTAAATTATATTAGTTGTGTAAGAATACAGATCAAGGAACATTAGAAGATTATTTTGTTATTCGCTTTATGGAACCAAAAACGAATTTAATTAATCCTATCAAGACGGCACAGACATTAATTATAAATATTTGTGGATAAATGTAAAAATAAACAACGTCAAGTAGTTAACAACTATATTCCAAAATACAACATGTATAAGAATAACAATAAAAGGATAAAATTGGCAATTTAAGTTGTAAAGGGCTGAAATTACACTCGTTTCCCCAGTCGTCTGGGGAGTTTTGAACACTACGATAGATTCGCTTTGACCAAACAAAGATTTAGGAGTACGTGACTGATGGAGCAGCGCGCGTAGCTGCGGATATGTCCCCTGTGTCCCTCTAAACTAATCTTTAAACTCAACAATGTTCGGGTTTTTCGCTCCAAAGGGATTTATCGGCCTGAATTACTACTTCTTAGGGATCTGAAACCTTACACAAATAAATACTTGAACATAATTCTGAGATCACAAATAGCTCGAAATCAGATTATCCGATTGCTGTTTTCTTTGGACATTCATTATCTTGGATCAAAGAGTAAAATTGTCATGTCCTTTGAAGAATGAAAAATACGTTGAATCTGAATAGATAAAATGTTTTTGGTTTTTACGTTATATTTTTTGTTTACGTTTCAATCATGTTTCTATTTCTCTATCGTTTAATTTTTAGAATTGAAATAAGAAAATTTACACAAAATTATTTTAGGAATCGATTCACTTATAAGAAATACACAGGTAGACATATTTTTAGTAATACTTAAAGTATAACTGTGCAATGTCAACTATTACACAAATTCTAGAAATGAAATTAAAAAAACTATCCAACCAAATCATTTACAAATATATTTACTAACCTTTACATTTACATATTTTTTTAAGAAATTACTTCCCAACTTTAGTGCTAAGATTGTCGAGCGAGACATTTGACGGCAGATACTTCGTATATCATCTTGCAAGAGGATTTCGCATCCCATAAAACCATCTCACAACTTGTAGAGCAGCGCGACTGCATGCGACGTGCATATTAAAAATGTAAAGCGCAATATTGAAGTAGCTAATACTTACCAGCGTATGCATATGCATTGTTTATCACGTAATTTAGCAAAGTGATCTCTTTTCGCGTACACACCGACAAGAAATAAAACTTTAATATTGAATATTCTTCAAAGATATTATTATTATTGTCTCCATTGTGTATGTATTGTACACAC
>DWGW01001827.1:0-10625 GCA_018247775.1 Udranomia orcinus
GGCGGACTCCCTGGCGGTGAAGCTAAGGGAGGCCCTCGGGGACGTGATCCGGGTGACCAGGCCGGTGAAGTGCGTGGGAGTGTTTTTGTGGTCAGTATGGCTATGCAACCACACAGCAAAAAAAGGGTGTGCTATTATTATGATAGTAAGTATTACAAAGTTTGTTACCCGCCATTGTATCTTTTTAAGTAATTTCAATGATATATTGTGGTATTTTTAAATTAAAATTGGACTTGTTAATAATAAGAAATTAACAATTAAATATTACTGATAGTTTAGTTACTCAAATAATACAAATAATTGTCTCAAGTTTTTTAACGAATTGTGTCTCAATACATTTAGTGGCGTCTGTACTAATCCAGCTTTGTGATTGGTCCGATAACTTTTACTTCATTCTTGTTCAACGCGCTACAGACTGAAATATGTCAAGCTATGGAATGAACTAAGCAACATCTTCTTATAAAGTTAAAATTGGATATTTTAAAGTTAGTTATTGAATTATCGTTTTCAAAAAGAAAAGGTTACTAAATTGATACTTAAAGTTGGATCTAAATTATTATTTATTTAAATTTATTTTATTTTATTTTTTAAATATGTCGCAAAATATGTTTTCAATGTATACTTCTTTTTTGTTTATTTTTATTCATCAAACTGAATACAACATTTTATTTTTTACTTTTAGGTGACATTGGTAATTATTATTATGGACAAGGACATCCCATGAAGCCGCACCGTATACGCATGACGCATAACTTACTATTGAATTATGGTCTTTACCGAAAAATGGAAATATATGTAAGGATTTATTATTAACCCTAGTATCATATATTATACTATTATATTCTTGTACTCAAGTACCTCTCTAAATAAATTCAATTTTTTATGGAAACAAAAAAATATCACTACCCTGTATATAACAGGTGTCCCAGAATATGACAATAACCCAGGGCTAAGAGAAATATCCATCCATGATAGTGGAGCAAAAAAAGTATTATTGTTGTAATAACTATCTTATTTCAAGTTTGATATAAATGTCCTCGGGTTAAAGTAATTTCTAAAAATTAAATGGCATGTTATTAAAAGAAAATATGTCTACTTCATTTTTATTCATAGATTTTGTTTTAAATGTGTCATAACACCACTCTTTTTCAACAGAGACCTCACAAAGCAACTGCTGATGAGATGACAAAATTTCATTCAGATGATTATATTCGTTTCCTTCGCTCTATTCGGCCGGATAATATGTCGGAATATAATAAACAAATGCAAAGATGTAAGCTACTTAAAATATTTTATTATACAATTTTATTTATACATACACTTTCTTATATAATAGACAGCACGAGGCACTTTATTCTTTCAGTGGTTAACCCAACAAAGTTAATTGTATAAATTGCACAAATTGGTAATATGTATTACTTTTATAATTAAATTAAGATAATTTAATTTAATTTAATAAAGAAATTTGTAAAACATACTTTGATTTTTTTTCTGTTTTCAGTTAATGTTGGTGAAGATTGTCCAGTGTTTGATGGCCTTTATGAGTTTTGTCAACTCTCAGCGGGAGGGTCAGTTGCTGCTGCTGTAAAACTGAATAAACAGGTTATTACTACCATTACATTCTTGATTAATATACCCTCACAAGCTTCTATCAATAATTTGTTATTATGTGTTATGATATGGCAATTATGAAGAAAGTTTTCTTTACTTCTATCACATTTCTATTAATTTACAAAGTAAAGGTATACCTTCATAGTCAAATTTCAAAGATTTCCTGTCCATAAAATCATCCAATTCAATATGTAGCATATGTGCTCAAATTACCTACCTCTAGTCAGATATCACATTTCCCATAAGCATTAGTGTTTACAAATAATCTAGTAAACATTTCTTTCAACAGGCTTCAGAAATTTGCATCAATTGGGGAGGTGGTCTTCATCATGCTAAAAAGTCTGAAGCATCCGGTTTCTGTTACGTGAATGACATTGTTCTTGGTATATTAGAGCTGTTGAAGTATCATCAGCGAGTGCTCTACATTGACATAGACGTCCACCACGGTGATGGTGTAGAGGAAGCTTTCTACACAACAGATAGAGTTATGACAGTTTCATTCCATAAATACGGAGAGTACTTCCCTGGCACTGGTAAGATTTTTGTTTATCAAGAATTGTATTCTCTTTTATGAAAAACTAATTTTTATATAAACTACTAGGTTTATAAAAGGTAGTTTCTAAGGAGACATTTTATATGTATAAGTATTCAAATTTCTCTTTAATATATTACTGAAATATAGTATTCTGTTACTATTACTAATGATAATCTTTTATTTCATAGGTGACTTACGCGACATTGGTGCAGGCAAAGGCAAATATTATGCAGTTAATATACCATTACGCGATGGTATGGATGATGAGTCATATGAGTCAATTTTTGTTCCAATTATATCCAAAGTTATGGAGACTTTCCAGCCCAGCGCTGTTGTGTTACAGTGTGGTGCTGATTCTTTAACAGGTTAGTTTGTGTTTTATTTGTGTTTCAGAAACTGCTTCTATATAAAAAAAATACTTTAAAATTTGAAAAATTATATGAATAGTAATATTTTCATGTAATATTTTTTTACTGGGGACTACTTATAATTTTTGTTATTAGAAATTAATGAGATCTCAGTTTAAAAAAAGGTAATTGTTGATATGAAGGGAAAAAGTAATATATAATTTCAAATTCATTTATAGGTGACAGACTTGGTTGCTTTAACTTAACTGTCCGTGGCCATGGGCGCTGTGTGGAACTAGTCAAGAGATTTGGACTGCCATTCCTTCTAGTTGGTGGTGGAGGGTATGTACATTCTGGTTATATCTTCTGATTTTCAATAGTGACTCCTCAAACACTATTTATTATACATATAGTTAATTTATCTTCCTTTTTTATTTATATTGCAAATGTTTAATGTCTTTTTAAATGTTGCATTTTTTTTGTTTTATAGCTATACAATTCGTAACGTTTCGCGATGCTGGACTTATGAGACATCAGTAGCTCTTGGTGTAGAAATTGCTAATGAATTGCCATACAATGATTACTTTGAATACTTTGGACCCGACTTCAAGTTACACATATCACCCAGTAACATGTCAAATCAAAATACACCAGAGTATTTAGAGAAAATCAAGAACAGACTATTTGAAAATCTAAGAATGTTACCCCATGCGCCAGGTGTACAGGTAACTAACAGTTTTCTAATTTATTATTAATAATGTTAAATTATAAGATATTGTGCATCAAATATTCATATTTGATATTGTTTTTTTGTATTAGGTTCAAGCAATCCCAGAAGATGCAGTCAATGATGAATCTGAGGATGAAGATAAGGTGGACAAAGATGAAAGGGTCCCTCAAAATGAAAAGGTATTCTGGTGTTTATTTTATATAATGTACCTTTTTCGTAAAAATAAGAAATTACATGTCGTTAGAATTAGTATGGGAATGGTCTCTAGTAGAATGATATAAAAATTGGACATTTCATATAAACAAGAACAGAATGGTTTTATAATAATTAACTCTGTATATTTATTTAACGTATAATTCCCACTACATTCAAATCAAAACAGCAGCAATGAGTACTGGTGCTATATATGTATAGAGCAGTAAAAGGTATAGTGTAAAGTATGGGGCGCGTGATAACGAATTTCGGTTGCAGGACAAGCGCATCATCGGCGAGAACGAGCTGTCGGAGTCGGAGGACGAGGGCGAGCGCCGCGACAACCGCGCCTACCGCGCGCCGCGCAAGCGCCCGCGCCTCGACAAGGACGTCGCGCACCTCAAGGACGACCTCAAAGGTACTGTCCTATAATATACACACTATGTATACACGAGTTAAGTTTAAATTGTTTTGATTATACTTCATTTTAGAGTATTTTTTTTAAACATTGTAAGTACAGCATTCAAACCGAAACATACAAAAAGAACATTACTGTGGTAAGGTAAAAACAGATGTAGCAGTGGTCCCTCTAGAGTCCAACAATGAAATGTTCTCCCATTCATAAAAAATTATATATCGTTTTCTTTATTGTTCATAAAGTAGTTTAACTCCAGCGGGAGACAGACATTTTACTGAATAAACCTTACAATTTTAATAATATTGTTTTAGCTGAAGACTCAAAGGACGATTTGAAAAACTCAAGCAGCATGGAGGAGCCAAAGAAAGAAGTTACACCGACAGCCTGATGGGGGCGTTAGTGACACTATCGTGTACAAGTGATTACTCGCGATGTACTGGATAAGTGCAAAGTAAAAGCTTTATGCATCCTCAAAGGGACATCATACGTGCGTGACAACTTGCAGTCGTACGGTATTTATCAGACATTTATGGATGAGATTAGACGACATACATAGCAATACAGTGACATAATTTATTAAGGACAATCTTATAATAACTAGTGGCAGTGCAACATAAAAGAAGAAATAAGCTTGTCACATAAATATTGCTCCAATTTTGTGTTTCTACATTTTTATGTATGACACTGAATAGTGAACCAAAAGATCTTCCTATTTACAAGTATTTTAGTTTAACTTGTATACCGAATTAAGTATGAAAAAAGTATTTTTTACTATGTGTTCTCAATTAAATATAGTACCTACTACTTAAGCATAATTGCTTAAGACTTAAATTAAAAATACAACTTGAAATATTTTTTTTTGGTTTTGAGAATATTATGACATTAAAAATTACGAAAGCCAAGACATGTTCTTGTAGGAAACACTTTAGACTAATACTATTTATTATATGAAAAATAGAAAGGCAAAAGAGATTGTCAATTGAAAATGCATTTAAACAGTTAATAACTTGGCTTTATTGCTATAAAAACTAATGACATCATAGAATTATTTTTTTCACTATGTACCCATGTACATATTAATTATTTGCCTCGTGTATTACTAATGTTACCTATTCTATTTACAAATTGGCAGAAAAATGTAAAGTTATATTGTTGTAATTGGTGATGCAGTGTTCTATAATATTGCATTTCTTCATTCTATTAATTGAAATTCCAGAGGAAGTACTATCTGAGTTTTAGTGTTTAATAAAAAATATGTTTACAGAAAAAATAATTTTAATTTAGAAATAGGCTGTTATGCCGTAAAAGTGTATCATTGTTGTCAGAGATCATAAAGCTTGGATCCAAAAAATTGGATTGGTTACTTATGCTCTTTATTGTGTGACCTATTAAAACATTATTTAAATAATATAACTCTCAAGTTACTTCTCTCATCATTACCTGTATAAATTGAAGTCTTTGGTTAGTCTGAAACCATCACACTATAAATCCCATTTGACTTTAATTACACATTCTTAAAGTCTTGATAGTAGCTGGCTGTAAGATGAAATGGTTCGCGAGAATGGTAATGCCTATGCTAGACTGACAGCCAGTGCTTCCCCTATTATGTTCATTGGCTTGCACCTAACGATGTGCGAGATATATTAGAAGATCACCAACTGAACAGCCCTGACTGTTTTGACATCACTGATCTACTGATGATACCAACTATTAGAATACTAGAAGGTATTGAAGGAGTTTGAATTTATCCTCTGCTCCATTATTTTAGAGAACAGAGAAGTTATTACTAAAGGACTGTAGTTGGGTGGGTCACTGCAGTCACCGTTTTTGGTGTAGGATGTATTAGGGCTCCTTTCTACGAAGTTCGAACGGCCATTCATTCGAGTTCTTGACATTAGAGCTCAGTTGACAGCCTTCTGAATAAAGCGTATACCAGATATAGAGGTCGAGATGATCGGATCTATATTGCTGTATTGGCTATGCGATCATCACTGTATTTTAATTGTGGACTTTACGATTGTCAGAAATTACCTTCGACAACTTTAACGAGAGACCCAGAAGCAAGACGAGAGACAAATCGCCCGCTAATTCTGCCATGTGCGTAGACTTCGCCTCCGCTATTCGCTTCATCGCTAATTGTATAGGTATATAATAAATTATACGATTGTCAATCTCTTTGCATTAAGTGATTATTGTTATAAATATAGCTTATAGTTAAATTGCTCGTCTACATTGCAATGCAACCAAAATTCCTTGATTAAACGTATCAAATGTTGCAGTCAACATTTTGACTCAACTTTAAAAAAGCTCTAGCATAGCTCCCGAATATTACCGGTTTCTTAAAAAATAATAATAGCAGGAAAACCCAAAAATGCTTTTGGAAGTTAATTACAACGAAATAAAATGAAATGAATGACCTAGCTACCCGTTTTTACAAAAAACTTAAACGTAATGTATCATACCTAAATTTATTACAATTATAATATTAAGAAGATGATGACAGAATTGTATGGTTTTAGCTCTTGTGAGTGAATGATGTATATCACTAATCGCAAAAGTGTGGTAATTACGTGAGATTTTCAAACGGTCTATATGATTAGTGTATTAAATTAAGGCTTATAGCAACTTTTAAGCAATGTAAAGGAGTGTAGGTGTAGAACTATTTTTCTATTCGCCATTTAGGAAATAACAATAATTGTAATATTAGCTTACAGTTACATAAAAATGAAGTAATTCTAACCACCGGTTACAAATTGGTCTTTACTCCATAAAAATAACTTAAGTTAATTCATTGGCTTAAGTAATATTTTTATTGAAGAAATCGAAATCTAGGCATACAGTTTTAAACATCTGATATGAAAATTAATATAACGTCACAGGATTCCTAAATCTATTTTTAAAATACAATATTATAATAATTTTTTAAAAGTTCATCAAATTAAGAAAATTAAAGTACTGAATATTGTAAACTCACTTTTTATTTATTTGTAGCAACATGTATGTTCAATCAATATTATGTACCAATTTAACTCGGATGAGTCAAATAGCGAAATCTACAGGATTAGTTTTTAAATATTCGTCATTTTTATATACAAAATCATTAGTAAAAAAAGTAGATTCTTAAAATACATTAATGTTTTGTTCATGTGAAATTATACGAAAATTATTTATTGTTAACACCTACTACCATACCTACGAGACTGACAATAGCAAAATAAAATAAGAGTAAACAAGGACACAACTACTTTGTAAAAACGAGGTCGTTATTATGATTTTTACGTACATATACTTGTTTGTTTGAAAATATCTGTAAATGTGAATTGTGTTTTGTAAATTTGCAATATAAAGATACCACCAGACTTTGGTTCTGTAAATCACAAGTTAATTTATATACACGAAATAAACAATAATGCATTACAATGTCATTGGACTACAAACAAATTTGTAATTAAGGATTACTAGAAATAAGTTTATAATAATTGTGATGTTTGTTTGTTGCAAAACGATCTTCAGGATGTTCATAAGGAACACAAGTAGATAAGACTGTAAATATATTTTTTATTTGTTTTAATAAATGAGAATGTCATAAAGTACAAGTTTTATTGCATTATTTTTTTACCCATTGATACTTCACTTTTAGGAAACTGAAAGTGTTTTAATATTATCCTGAATACACTATGATTTAAAATGTAATAATCCAGCATATATAAATAATTCAGAGCAGATAAATATCATTGAAGTCATTACATTGACCCAAACTCATCAATTTACTATATTCAAGAGAATTCATTTCTTTGGCATATATACACAAGGACAGGTGATAAAACAATAAAACGAATATTGCTGTATAATATAATGTAATTTAAAACAGATTATCACAACGCTCTAGACATAAATTGCACCATAAAATAAAAGTACCTAAAATCAGTCTGGTACCAAAGAGCTAGACAAAACCAATACAATAATTGGAATGAATATAAAAATACTATGAAATAATTTAGCAATAGTATTCTATTATACATCTACTTTCAATTAGTAATTTTACAAGAATCTGCAATAAAAGACAGCCTTATATTCAAAGGATAAATGAATAATAATTGATTTTACAAATAGTTATCCTAATGAACACTTAAAACTTACAGAGCGATAAATCTACTTATCATATCGTAAAATTGAACCTTGTCCGATTGCGAGCGATCGCTACTCTTAATTATTCGCACGCTTTGAACTTCATCGAATCACACTTGTTGTAATTTCATATAACTTTATAGATCGCCACAACTGTACACAATAAAAAGGAATGTATAATATTGGAAGATTTTACGATTACGAATTTATAATATAATATTAAACACAGCTTGTAATAAATAATAATAATCATATCGGACCTGAAATAAATTTGTGCGTACTTGTAGGCCTTTAAAATTATGACTAGGTAAGACCAATTAATTGGGAATTACTTATAGGTAGTTCAAAATCACATCGTCATTGAAAAACGTTAAATCATGAAATGTAATGGCACATTCATTTAAACTTTACTGTACCCAATATTTCACGATTAAACTTACTATTTGCTTATATAAATGTAATAATGTAATTACTTATTTTAAATATTGCATCCATCCTTTCTCGACTCGTGAATAATTAGATACGATTTTAATACAAATTTCTGTTTATATTAAACTGTATACATAATGTCACAATACCCTCACTTGATTCACTTAACGTCGTTACTGTCACGATATCTCGTCATGTATGATTTTCCAAATACACCTCAACCAGTCTCAAAATATTGTAATCATCTTGTATTAGTACAAATCCAACAAAATATAATAGTATAAAGCTAATGACCCTCTCGAATACATAAAAATGTATATTGATTAAAATGAACGTTTAGGACATTTGCAAAAAATACGTCAAAACTTCCAAATTTATTTATGGGACCGCCAACTTCAATAAGTCGTCCAAAAAGTTCTGTAATTGAGCATGGTAAATAGGGCCACATACACATACATCACAATAATACGTTAAAATGCGTTACAAACTATAATACAAACGATTAGATAGTAAATATGTACTAACTCAATCACAGTATATTCGACATGATTACAGAGTTATTTAATAATTAAATATGACTGCTAAGAATGCCACAATTGGTGTTCACGTTATAAAGGATATCGTTTAACATAAATAAATTAGACACGGCTTCGATTTATTAATAAAAAGTTAAAGTCTATGTATCAGTAATTAGGTTCTAAAATGTTTTACGTCTAACTGGCACAATTGTGAGCATCGGAGAATTAAATCCCTACAGATAACTGTAAACGTCTGGACATTGAACCCTGCTCCACTATCACGTAGTCGGCCGCCTCCATTGCTGGATTCATTTTACAGTGCCATTTTCACGCTTCAGCGCCTTCTGTAAAATAAACTACATTTTAAACAATCAATAGCCAGAGTGAATTTGTTATACAATCTATCTTTTAGCACTATTTCTGGAACACTAATCCCACTCATCACTAATCAACTTAAATAATTAACCGCATTAGAGGATAAATTAAACAGTGCACATATACCATACAAATTAGTGATCAATGACGTATGTTAATGACCTCTTGAATGTAAGGAGATTTAAATTATTTGGATGTCAAAATTTAAATTACCTGGAGTTAATGGATGATCTCGTAGCATTGAACCTGAAACATTTTTTTTAAATTTAGAGATTAATAATATTTTCAAAAAATATAATATTTATTGTAAACTTTATATCTATTGAATGTAATTGATACAAATTTACATTCTATATTTTCTAATATAACAACATGCACTATAAAGTAATAGGTACAGAAACTAAGGTACAAAAATCTACAAGTTAAGTATGATTGAATTTTACCAAGACTACACTATAATTATTTCTTCGAGTTTTAGATAGCAACGTCATATCCATTATCCATCATTCTATCTCTACAACAAAATATGAATAATAATAAAATCATGGTCAAAGTATTGTTATCTAAAAATCGAACGAGAGACTAAATATTCTCTAAGTTTATATCTACTCTACTTATTATTAATCTTTGTAAATAGCTAATGACTAAAAATGCACTATACAATTCAAAGTATTATTTGCAATTATACTATATATATTATACCTAGTTGCAATTAAATGAAATACTTCAGCTTTATGCCAGTAATTGTAAATTGTGAATTTGGAGAAAAACATGCAGAATCATTATTAAATAGCCAAGTACCAAATTACCTAGATTACCCGAAGATATAATGTGCAAGTAAGTAAGAAGGAAGTAACCTGATTTACTTGTAGTTTGTGATCTGCAAAACTATTCATAGTTAAATATAACGAATAAGGGACAACTCTGTAGTCATACTATTTTATTTGTACATTTTCAAAGTAAATGTGCATAAAATTGTATTTGTCAAACTATAATAATAATGTGTCTAATAATTAATTACATAATTAAGGGGAACTTCTAATAGAAACTTCATTTCAACTTTATCCAGTAGGTGTGATATAATTACCTTATATATGAATTCTACGAAATAACTTATAGTTAAATATAAATGTAAATATCTATGTGATGTTTCTTTGTACTGTTTATATTGTATCACAGGTTTTAAACATACATATAACGTTAATCATTCACACGAGTTGTACATAGAGACACGTGCACATAAAGACACAGGCATACGTAACAATGAACAATGGAACATTGAAAGCGGCAAGCCAGCGTTTTACCTAGTAATAGTAAGGCGGAGTGCACACGGACACTATAG
>DWGW01001828.1:0-10625 GCA_018247775.1 Udranomia orcinus
GTATACCTTGTCGTTTTAAGGTAAACGAGTTTAGGTATTAAAAACAGATTTTGGTATACAATATATTTGTACCGAATATTTAACGCCTTTATATTGTATAAAGTCAACCGAAGCAAGTTTCAAACAATTTTTGGGTATTTCCGTAAATTCCTTTGAACTACAACTATAAAAACTTGCAGGTTGTTGTTCGTATTGTTCGTTGTTCGAATCCCGAAAAACCACTATATCTATTACTGACTTATAATACATGTGTTCTGGTTTGGAGAGTGTGGTAAGGTCAGTGTGTCACATAAAGTTAAGTTTAGGTTACGACAGAAATTGAGACATATAGTGTCGCATTTAAGATTCAGATTAAGACATACATGTGTCAGACATTATTTTCTGTATGTTCACACTTGCACGGAATTATCGCGGCCGCTGATGAGACACTTATTATCGTGTCGCAATAAATTTCGATAGACACTCGCGTCGATACAGAGACACACGGTGTAGGTATGAGTACACTGAGTACACTGAGTGTATAGTGTATAGTGTCATATAGTGGCCTTCTGCTTAAAGCGGTCCTGAAAAATCCACCACCGATTACTATGTCTATGAAATATAAATTGCAGTCGAAATCAATACAACATCCGTCACGCATACATGACATCGGGAATCGGGATTTAAAGCGACGAAACGATTCGAGCGAAGACGAGGTTGATTGGAGCCCGCGGGATGGCGATATTGGATTCTCTGATTGCCGTAATAGCTCACGTTACCGCACATGTTACCGTATATATGTATATAGTAGACGAACATCTGGAAGAAAAAATATCGCTTTCCTATTCACTATGACAAAATACACATGTAACGCGGCACGTTAAGTGATCTGTGATATAGTTATGAAATATAATAGAAATAGTATTCTATATGTCATTGCCAATATTCTAAAGGTGTTGAGAATTTTTAAGGTGTTGAAATTTTTATCTGTGAAAATAACTGTTTATGAACCACATAAGGTTTTGGGTTATCTAAGTCCTACTGACTTTATAAATACCAAAGTTTGTGAGGATGTTATTCTTTCACTCAAAATTACTAAACGGATTTGGATAAAACATTAGAGCGATATAGATTATACATCATAATAATAGCACATAGGCTATAACTTATTAAGATATAGAATTAATGAATCAAAATACAACGATAAGTTACAAGTTATACAGAAATAAATCACGGGCAAGGCCGCGGGCACCAGCTACGTGTTACGTGATAGCACGTAGAGTAACAGCTCACAGAGACGTATTTTCGATGTAAATGTTTGTTCACACGTCAAGTTAATTGGAGCGGGATGCCACGATATTGGTCCTGTGATTGCATACACGAATACAGTAACACAATCTGGTTATTTCAGACCCATCGTTTATTTACGTATCTGGCAATGTACAGAGCATCATAACATTTCACATTTCTACATCTATCACCCATGCATAATAGCGACCGTTTGAACGAAGCATTTGTCGTATGGCACAATGGTTAATATGTCGGACTGCCGTCCAAAGGGCCCTGGGTTCAAATCCCAGCGAGACGGACCTTTGAATCAGTTTTTTTGTTTTCAGTCTGGGCGTCTGTGTAGTCGTCTTTGCGTGTTGTCCATGGCATTTACGACACATGGAATAGTGTGGGGCCGTGAGTGTGATGCGATAGTTAATTAATATAGTTATATACAGTAATCCTAAATTTAATTATTAGGATTTAATTGCATGATTACACATTCGTTATGTACGCGCAGCGCATGCTATAGTGAAGTTGAGGGTGAAGGTGCTATTTTTTTTAAACTGGAAGCAAACGAGCATACACACGATGGTAAATGGTCACTGACGCTCATGAATCAACTGTAAAGTAATGTAAACGACGCAAGATAGGATTTAAGTTATTTCTTAGGTCGACTACAAATGCATTGCTACTAATAAGGACTAAGTTGGAACGCCTTAACCTTACCCTTACCACACCCTAAACCAGAACACAGCAACACATGCACAGGTGTGATGTGTCTACGGAGTCTACGGATTCGAATCGAAAAAGGTCTAATCTTAAAAGTAAAACCAACAAGGGCCAACGTAAGTTTATAACCATTTTGTACGTAATGTGGAAACGAGAACTTAAATATAATATCCAATATAGACCTTAATCGATCAACGCCTCATTTAACCTATTGAAATAAAGTCATAAATTATTTGGTAATTTACCTCACTTCCTGTCATTAGTTACGATGTGTGTGCATGCCAGCGCAGCCCCATTGTACATAGATCTAATATACTATACTAGCCGTAAAATGTGCTATTGCCGATAAATCGTTACTGTAAACCCCTTCAGATAAGATGGCGTGTTGAAAAAAATTACAAGTTATTTCATATACATACATAAACACGCATATTAGATATATTGCCGCTCAAATAAACTCTTTAAACCTATGAATAAAAATGCATTCCCATTGTGCAGACGTACAGATGGCATACATTTATTTAATACACAGAATACAATGAACCTGAACGCTACCTTAACCGAACTCATAGAACAATGCAACGCTCTAACAATTACGATGCATCGTAAGACAATCAATGCGTTTGAACATTGCTATGGAACAGTACAATAACATATATAGGTGGTGCCAATTGATGACATATCGAATAGAATGTTCATATTCAAGGAAGAGTCCACGTGTGATTAAAGCCACATTAGCCCCATTTTGGTGTAAAATCACATTTTGGTTTATTCTGGTTCGAAAGTAATTAGAACTTTAATTGTGCAAACTGCTATGGCCTAAATTGTGATATTCCAGTGTACATTTATCATCGACTACAAGAACACTAAAGGTGGATAATAGCTGGTGGTATAAAAAACGGAGGTCTAAAGTAGAGAGATTCAAGAGTCTTCTGGTATTTCATTTTGTATTTTTATGGTAAAAACTGTAATACATGCCTACAATCAATTATTCAAAAAATCGTGAAAAAAACTACATAATAAAAAAAAACTAACCGTAAGTACTACTACATACTTGATTTCACGAACACTACTTGATGAAAAGATAAAATAATGGCACTCCATTTTTTCACTCAAATATCCAGATATTAAACGTTGTCCAAAATACAATTGCCTCCCCTCATTATTTTTAAAACGACTTGAACATTTATCTGGGGCAATCTATTAAATTGTACGCTGACCCAAAAATGCGAGAAGCTCATTTAGAAACGTAGGAACATATTTTGCGGGAGTACATTCTCACATCCTCATAGGCCAGAGCTTGAACGGCGCTGGCGAAACGTATTTTCGATGCCAAAAGTATTTATTGCGACGGGATAAGATCTAAATTATGTTACTTTAAGTGTAGAGTCGAGTTTGCGAACTTGTATTAGGCGAATGGAAACAATTGAGTTGGCGTCCGCAGATTGAATAAAGCGTTTAACCCTTGACTGAAGTCGTGCGAATGTTAACAATGTAATGGGTCTTTATGACACAAATGTGTTTTGTGACGAAGCACAAAAGCGAGGTGAAAGTTGGATTCGTTTAAATAGAGCGAGCTTAATAGCGGTCTCAGTAAGTCACGATAATGCTCCGTAAAAGAAATTTAGTGAGACTAGCGTAGTGCGCTGTGAACGACTCCGTACATTTGACATAGTTATAGATAGAGACTAGCCAGCAGAGCTCTCTTTGTCGACTTTCCAAGTCTTATTGCTGCACCTTGATTTTCTTTTATTTTCCATTTATTACAGCTAAAGTTTATCTCATTTTACCCTAGAAATAGTTCGTTGAATTCCAATTATTTCCGTTTTATCACCGTCGGAAAATTTACTATCAATTTCAGACTTGTCTGAAGGGAGAATACGAGATAGAAGTAATAAAAAGCGAAAGCTTATTTGCGTAATGCGAGCAGATTCTGAGCAAACAGCTTTTATTCAAGGTCGACCCTTTTTCATACGATTTATTCAATGAAGGCTGTCAATATGGCGTCGGTTTAACAACGTGGACGGAAATTAGTATGTACTATCTATTGTTGGAAGAAAATGTGACCCGTTTTGTTTTACCTATACCCATAAAGAGCTATCAAATAATTTGGAGTACCAAGCTCCATATGCCCAGAATGGGAAAATGGGAATATGTTTTATTCTTCTTCTTCTTCTGTATATTTCCAAATACTATCACTAAAAGTAATTATTATGCACACATGAAAATATTGCCATGAAATTCTTTAATATCCTTCAAAAGGTTGTTTGAAATCTCTAATAGCATAATCATTATACCATCCACTGGGACAAATTGGACCCATACATAATTCAACACCAAGAAAACAACTCGCTAACGAGGGTTAGGTGACGAACGGTCTGGGTTGCGTAACGTCCGCGATGACAGGTACTACAGGCGGAAGGTAAGAAAGCGGCATGAATGGGAGCAGATTGCGTTGTAAGAGTTCCGCGCCCTGTGGGAAAATGTCTATAAGGGATTGTGTAGAACCGTTCCAGCTGCTGTTCCGGGTTTGGTGTACAAGTACTAGTACAGTACGAGACACGATCTTTGAACTTTGTTGCCTTTCTAATAGATACGCGAATCTGAGACGAAGATTTGCGTCGAGCCAAAACTTCAATGTCAATTTCAATTGTCACTTGATGCCGGATACATTTAGAATGGAAGGCAATTATAGACACATTATACCTACGTTTTTTGAAATAGCTGAGTGCTAAGTTTGTTAAACAGTGGTCTTCAGCTACTGTTTAATTGAAGAACTCCTTAAGCAACTTGATCCCAAATACAGGATTTTAATTAACACGTATTTTTAGCAAATTAGACTGATGCTGTCATACATAATATTATATTATTTGCTCATCATTTTGATTACAAAATTCGAATCTTTAGCTGAAAGAATCAACCAAATTTCATTTCTAACAGAGAGCAAATGGACTCCGAGTGCTCTGAAAGTAATCGGGAAAGACGAATCGCTCTGACATTACGGCGTCAAGTAGGTAAGATTAAGTGGCACTTAAATTGGAATGTAGAGATTAGCTTCTATTTTAGGAAGAGTCTGGTAAGGAGCACTGGAAATTTCCTCGATGCGTAAAATTCTTGTCATTTCTGGACTTAGTGTCATAGCATTATTGTGAGGCGAACCTTTGTGAGTATGAGAATCATCAATGGCAGTATAAAAGAAAAGAAATATGCATAGCTTGAATAAACTTACTTGACAGAATATTCTTGTAATTTTAATGTTAAAAAGACTCATGTTCTTTCTTTGCTATCGGTATTTTAATTAAAAGTAAACAGGCTATAAAACTTCGTGAAAAGGAAGTTAAATAACGACACCATTACGGAAAATCATTCATAATTGGCTCATTATAGAAACAAAATAATATGATGCTATAAAAATTTAAACAACAAAGTGGACAGACTACCACTTTTTATTACAGCTCTTAACAATGCTATTGTTGTCCTGTTTTCGTTAATATAAAATCGGTCTAAATAATTTCAAACTTTATTTACCTGATAAGTTCGGATGAAACTCGTTTGTAAGGGCGAGCCCTTTGCGCCAGACAGTATAGATATCCGGCAAATAGGATGCGACTACTTTAAGAATGTACCATTCACTCTTGATACTAAAAAAAATTTACAGCTACTAACAATGCCACTGTTTTTTTTCTCATTAATATAAAATCCCTATAAATGATCTCAAGTCGAACTTCTAGTATTTCGGATAAAACACGTTTGTAGAGCCAAGCCCTTAGCGCCAGACGCCGCATCGCCGTACACGGCAACTAGGAAGCGAGTGCTCCCAAGAATGTACCATTACCATAACCATTCACTCTCGATACTAAAAAAAGTAAAGGTTTCTCGCATTTGTGCTTCGTACTTGAGGTACCGCGATGAGTTCTCGTTGGCGACAATAGAACGTGACATTTCATACTTTTGATGATTTTTTCCATTGTTTTTTATGTGAAACGCCTTTAGAATTTAGTCATAAAGTTGTTAGATATAAGGTTACATAAATAAGTTCGCTACTGCTGACTACTGGTGATTACTGTTGACTGTTATTTGTCGTGTTTGTCCTGGAGAAAGAGCAGGGCACCCAGTAATACGGGTATACCGCCGAGTACAGGGGCCCTTGCCACCAGTTTATGATGCCTGCCTGTATTTTAAATAAAATTTTTTTTTTGAGAATTCTGTGATTTGAAACTCGATATACGAGACTGTGCCACGACAAAGAGATAGATGGATAAACAGCTACCCTTAACATTAACTTATTCCTAGTTAATGTTAAGGGAACCTTACCACAATACATAAATGAAAACCGTATTCACATCGGATCAGCCGTTTCTGAGTGAACTCAAAAATTCTAAAATATTTATTTGAGTTCTATAAAGACCCCTTAAAATGGTCACACCTCTTAGATATCTTCCATGTACAGACTTCACAGCAATCACTTGCGAATTTATTTTAATATATTCGCAAGTGATTGTTATATGTGTAAATAATAATTATTATCACTTTTCTGACGTTTCATTTACCTACATGCCCTTCCACCTTTTTTTAAACGAATTTATAAAAAGGCGGAGGTTATCAATTCACCATGTATTTTTTTGTTCGAACAACTCACTAACCGCCACGTGCGGACCACATCTTTATGGCATGTTGTGAACAAATCATGTCGAGTGCGTCTAGTTGAAGACGACCTAGTAACCCTATTATTTACGGAAAACAAATCATACAATTTTGAAACAAGTCAACCTGCTCGTTTTAGGCAAAGGTGGCACGACATTGCTCGGTCTGATATAAAATTTAAAAATGGAATTTTCTATTAAACTGAACATTTACAAGCAAAAGTAAATGAAGCTTTTCTTATTCTTGTTAAATGTAACAACATAATCTTAATTGTTCTTCATTCCCAACCACAATCGCCGTCACGGAACGCTCACAAAAACCCATACACAACGACGTGTGGTTACCTACTCACTCACTTGACGCGAACCTAGTAGGTAGCGGAATACTAAGCGTGCGAACGCCGACGACAATTCCAGTTGTGGGCATAAATCAATCTAGTTTCTCCGATAAGTTTCTAGGTTACATTATAAATCTCTTCCCATATTTTTTTGCAATAATCGTCGCGGCGAAAAAAAAACTCGTCAACCGCACGAAACACCATATCCTGTACTTGTCTGTTTAATGAGGAGCAATTAACGTGTGTTTAAGTGACACGGAACTGTATATTAAATTCACTAGATGCGCCTCGCGATTGGCAATGAGAATATTTGAAATTAGTTAGAGAGATTTGTTTGTCTCTTAGGAGTATTTTCGTTACTAAGAAAAGTTTATACTTTTTTTATGAAAAGCACACTTTTCAATTGAAGTATTTGAGTAAAGTAATTATCTTGATTACGAAGAACAGTGAGTACTTATTGAGTATCAAAGTACCAATCTTCTAGCGTGACACTCGGCTAGAAGAGAAAATCGAGTCTGCACGTCGTGATTTTCTTGAGATAGGTACAGGAGGAAAACTATTCAAGTTTGTGGATGAACGGGGTGCTCGGGGTGCGGGGTGAGGGGGGTTGTCTGGGTAGCTCATTGTGGCCGGATCTGAATGAAAACAATGGTGGCTCCGGGACCGCATTTTGTTAAGATGCTGGAGTCGCTCGAATATGCTCCAATTTAGCTTGACATGGTGCCGTCTGGGTAAATAAAGTTGAGCTTAAGTATGCCTTTGAATATTAAAGTGAAGTGCGCTAAGCACTTTGTCGTAAATAAGAAGAAAGCACAATACGAACGCATTGTCGTCATAGTTAAGTCTAGTAAGAAATCCTTTAAATTAAAGAAATAGAGTACCTATGTCAGTTTATGTAGTTTCCGTCGTCAATATCCATTTCCAAAACATAAAATTTTCAATTTGTTTGTTTGCAAGTTTTTTGATCTTTCGCCAACGACTCCCTCTGTATGGGCATGAACATTCTTTTAATGCATTGTAGATAAAATTTTCTTAGATATCCCATAACCAGATAAAAGCATTCTACTATCATATTACGTCGATACGATTCTGATGAGTAATTATGTTTGTACATAAGATTTTTTTTCCAAATTCAAATAAAATATTTGCATTTAAACAAAAATACGAACGTTCGCACGTATCTATCTACTATATCTATACAGATAAATAAAATTGGAGAGTTTGTTTGTAAAATTAGAATAACCACTTTCTCGTAAATGCGTATATGTATATGCATAAACAAATTCCAAAACAACATTTTTTACAATTTTTGTCTGTCTGTCAGTTTGTTCCGGCTAATCTCTGTAACGGCTGGGCCGATTTTGAAGGTACTTTCATTAACAGATAGCTGATGTAATAAGGAGTAACTTAGGTTACTTTAGAATTATAAAATAATGTAATGAATACCGCGGGACAAACCGCGAGTATCAGCTGGTTACATCATATAAATACCATACTACAATTAACATTACAACTACTTGATAAAAATGTCAAGTAATAAACGCGGCGACTTCTTTATAACGTTCCTCGTTCACAACGACAGTGTTCGCTTGTAAAAAGCATTACAACACCAATCAACTCGCCTTATCTGTGAATAGAACGATAATCACTAATTACTGCACTAGTAGTGTACTCGTAATAAATAGCTTCACGAGCAAACACGACAATACGAACAGACGGACGGCGAGTAATAAGAATTATTACGCTGTGTCTGTCGGCTCGGCTCTCGAGCGCTATTTATGTACAAGAAAGCTTAAGATGCTACATTTATTTGCAATCAATCCATTTCCTGGACTATTAGTGTCAGGTTATTGTATCGTACGATAACACTCAAGTTGATGTATTATATATGTTTTCTCCGGTGTAGAAAGACTGTAGTCTCTACGCAATCTACCAGCGTAGTTCTAGTAGTCTATTTTTTTAAAATTACTAGCCTTTTTTTATTATTAAAAAAAATACTGCATATATAAATGTATGTAAACATACTAGTAATTTTGTTAACCTCTAAGCTAAGCTAAGCTCGTAGGCTTGTGTTAGGAGTGGGTTCACGTCAATAGTGCAATGGGGGGAGTGAGGATCGAACCCACGACCTCTCGATCGTAAGTTTAACACACTACCGGGGCTATTGCCGCTTCTGGATTGGCCTGATTACAGGTCCATTGGCGGCACTGATCACTTACCATCAGGTCTGCATGCTCGTTAGCTATATCCAAGTTATAAAAAATATTATAATTCGGTATAAGGCAAACAAGTACACTTAATGAACGATATATGTATACTTTCTCGTACATTTTCATCAGTTCATTTCATCGTGGTAACTAATGAACACGATAAATAAATAGACTATTTCCCGTATACTTTGCCTCTAACAATCATATAACTCCACTACTTAAATATCTTATAAATCGCCGTTACAAACCCCTTTAGAAATGAGCCACAAACCAATGATTGCCCACCTATATTTCGGACGATAAATCTCACAAATCCGAACAGAGTCAATGAGCAGATAAGTTTTTTGGCTGGTCGCGTAATAAAACCGTTATCCGGCTACCCGCAATGTATATCTACCCACTATTTTGCCAACGCCCAGATATATCTCTGAATGGCTCTCATTCCGCGTGAAGAACCATTCACTCGCCGGTCCCCGGATTTTCCCAATATTTTTCTGAACTTTTTCCCCATATTTGCGTGTCAGTTTCCACTTCTATCCTTTTTGCCAGACACCATTGCCCTTCGTGAGATTTACCGGCAACTGCGCTTGACTAAGTATTCCGATTCGTATATTTCTTTTTGATACCAAATTGGTTGTTTCTTTTCCTGTACAGGGAAGTCAAACTCGTTTTGTTGTATCATCAAATAGATACATTTTGTCGTGGATGTGATTATGTTTGACAGTAACGTACATTTGATTTTGTCTCCAAAAGTACAAGTTGTTTTCTGAGGAACTTTTTCCTATATAACAAACTAGCTTTTTCTCGCGTCTCGTTCGCATTATAAGGAAAAGTTTTTTGACGAGAATCCTTTTTTTTAACGTCAGGACATCCCCACGGATACCCTACCGCCACAGGAGCCAACTTCGCCAAAGGGGCGGGATCAACTTAAGAATACTTATGCACTGGTTGACGAACAATTGAGATAGTTTTCATAACTTGTACAGTAGTATAAATATATATATGAGCCAATTAATTGTACATTTTTCTTATAATTTTGAGGTATCTCATTTGCTATTCCGCCTGATGGTAAGTAGTCACTGTCGTGTCTCCCACATTCTTCAGACCAGAACACAGCAGCAAGAACACTGCTGTTATAAGACAGAACTTGCTGTTATAAAAAAGAAACGTTTCCAGAATCGAACCGTGAAAGTTTCTACCACCTTCAGAAATATTATTGCATTCACGTTACGTGTGTGTAAAGACTTTGAAGCGTGCAGTTTTAAACTAAAAGATCTCTACCCTGGAAATACTTTTCAAAATATACCCAATATCAGAGAGTGTACTAAAATACACGTATTGCACTTTACGGTGCCCTTCAATTCCGCAAATGGCTGCCGGTGCAGCAACGTAGTTATTTTCTTAAAATTCCATTTTATGTCCGCCGTAAATAACATATCATACCAGTTCTTGTA
>DWGW01001829.1:0-10624 GCA_018247775.1 Udranomia orcinus
CTTTCCGTTCTGTTACTAAAAGTTTGGTTTCTTCTTTTAGTGTTAGTGTCCAGGCCTCGCTACATACATCAGTATTGGTCTAATGACAGTTTTATATACAATAATAATAAACAATAATGAAATAGTTCACTATTTACTTTATTCGTATTATAACTATCTGACTTTTGGTTCATTTGTAAGCTGCTTTCGTAAGAAAAACCATGACTTTCTCACGAAACTCACTTATAAAGAGCTCACAGGATATTATAATTTTCCAATAACAATATTATCAAGGTCCATACAACTTTCATATTAAGCTAAATTCAACAAAATTACAATTATTTATTACGTAACAAGCGTATTCATATTATTCAATCATAACTCATCGGAATTAAACCACGCGATCGTGTACCGGGTTTATCTACATAGTTCCATTATGCGAAATTTACGATAAACGCGCTTACTACGAATAACAGGCCTTTTATTTCCCAGGCTCGATATTCCTACCTACTTTCCATAAACATCAATATTCAAATACGTGGCCTCTAAAACTCATACGGTCCAGCTTTTTATGACGGGGATATTTTTCATCGCCTGAATATTAAAGTGGAAATCCCGCGCGGATCGTAGCGCCAATTGAGCCATATTTTCACAGGCCGACCTTTGAATATTCTATTGAGGTTGAAAGGCTTCTGACCGAAATTATTTGAGCAATAACAGGGTAAACTTAGAACACCGTGGAGCCGTATAAGTGAAAGAAGTCGCCTTTACGACACCATTTTGTGTCGACACGCAAAGCCGAAATTTCATTCACCTTACATGCGAGGGCGGGGCGATATGCGATTGTATACTATGTATGTGTATATGACTGCCTCGTTGGTCTAGCAGTCGCAAGCGCGACTGCTGAGCATGAGGTCCCGAGTTCGATTCCCGAGTTGGGCAAATGTTATTGTAGTCTGGATTTGTGCCGTATAGCACCGTGCCTTGGAAAGCAAGTAAAGCCGTCGGTCCTGCGCCTGTTCTCTCACCGGTCCTGTCGGTTTGCCGTCCCATCGGAACATGAGAGTGAGGGAATAGGGAGTGTACCTGTGTTTGCGCACACGCTTGTGCTCTATAATATCTTCCGCGCAGATAGCTGATCTCCATTGAGATTGGCCGCCGTGGCCGAAACTCGGTCAGGAGGACTATATGTATGTATACGAGTATATCGTATCGCGTCGCCGCTGTAGTATCGTATATGTAACTGCATCCCGTTTTAAATACCTCTTCCATACATACAATAGGACAATATGTACTGATCCGTAACGATTCAATCAATAAGATATTTTTATATAATGTATGGACTCCTGTAGTGTTTACTGATTGCATACGATCCAAATACTCGATTAGCATGCAATTTTGCAAGAACTTTCTCAAACTGTTCTAACCGTAACCGTACGTTTAAAATGTTCGATCGTCTGTAACAATTGGTTCGATACAATGTCTGGAAGGTAAGAAACTATGCGCGCTTCTATCATAAAACGTATATTAAGTATTTGTACTCAGGTATCCCGGTTGAACTTGTAAACACCTAAATCATATTAAACTTTTGGTGAATTTACTTTCAGCAGCAATTTATATCAAAAGATTTATGAGATTATGTCATATAGTTTTCTTTTTTAATTTGTAAAGTTTTGACAGAAACATCACTCACTAAAAATATAATTTTACGCCTATCGAAAAACACACCCTTTCTAATAAATTTTATATTATGTAATGTTAGATACAATAATTTACAGAGCTTTATTAAATAAATATGATGCTTTTAAATTGTTAATTATAATCGACATTGATTGACGACAGGTTGTTATTCAAACGTGAAAATATTGCGTCGTTTTGATTTATTTCCTTGAATTATTATCAAAATAAACAAATGTCTTTCATCTTGTCTCGTTACTTGGGAGATAAATTAGTCAACGACAAAATACCTTGTTTTTCTTTAAAGCACCGAGTAGCTTCATTTTATTAAGCATTACTTACGTACTTCTCTTCAGCTGTTACTTTGTTTATATTTTATTATTATATTTTTGTGTTACATTTTGTTCTAATTGTACACAATATATTGGATTAAACTGGATAATTTAAATTTGAAAGGGGGTAAATAGTCTAATACATTCGTGATTTCCTCCTTTCTTTACCTGTCGTAAAAAGCATTTTCTAATGATGCTCAAAAGTGATTATCTTTTGCTTATTTTCAAAATTTAAACTTACTTCCATACTTAAAATATTAGTCCAACTTTTTCTGCTGACCGTATTCTGTTTACGCTAAGTAACAACCATGAAAGGTTTCTGAACGCGAGATTTCCATTTTGCACCACTCTGGAGGAAATATCGAGTTTATTAAAAGGTTCGAACCCACTCTGAAGATATGGCGCCTGAGACCGCTAATATTTCAGGCTGAAAAATCGCAGTCGATTTATTCAAGCAAAACGCTATAGATAAAAATTGACCGCGCTTGGACTCTCCCGCAAACGGGAGTTGTTATTTTTCACGGCCGCTGATGATTCGCGTTGCGTACGAGAAATATTTTCGTAGGTCCACAGTAAATATTGTTTTGTAATTAATTCCGATAAATACGTAACATCAGCCGTTATTATTTACGAGTTAAATATTATTCGTAGTATAAATAATATGAAAAAAATTAAGTTGTTCACTTCACTATGCCGTCTTATTTTTTGTAAAAAAATATTTATTATTTAACAATTTATGTACACAAATTAACTACAAAAAAACAATAAGTAGGAAAAAAAGTACAAAGGTACTGCTTATTTCACTATGAAATTTCTTCCAGCAGTTCATGTTAATTTTCCAAGTACATATTTCTTTTACAAATAATTTTCGTTACACTAAATGAGTTCAAAACGTATGAATCTAATTACAATATGTAACCGAATCATCATATCATTGGCAATAATTTATTTATTTATTGGCTTTGAAATTGAAATTGAAATCATTGGTACTGAATGAAGTGTGCGAAATATATTGTGAAATTCTCGATAATAATAAACGGATTATCCACACTTGATCCAGTATTATGAACATAGTTTACGTTAAACAGCAATTTAGTACTCGTAACAATATAATTGTGTTTAAATATTTCAAAATGTTTCCTCAATTAAAATTGAACGTAGAACGCACGAGTAAACTACCAGGAAACGCCTAAGTATTTTTCTTGTTTTAGGAGACGCCTAGATTCTTAGAAGACACTTCACTTAACACATCTTAATTAAAATCATGAAGCAAATTTCATCATGCTGCTAGAATCTGATTTAGTGACATTACCAGATACAGTAACAGAACTACGGGATATTTTTAGATATCCGATGACTTTCGATTCTTCTAGAAGATGCATGACGTTTTACTTACTTGAGCTATGTTTTAATATTAAGAAGAAAAGGTGAGGTATGGTAAGACGAGAAGCAAGCGTTACGTTTCAACTTCCAACGGAAATAACACGAGTTGACAACAAAAAGAAAGAAAATCGAAAAGAAAATAGGTCGGAATGCGTGCGCTAAATGAGCAAAAGTCTTCCCCAATATTATGTTCGTTCTGACACGTCCGTAACAAACTCCAAAAGTTACGGATGTAATAATCAAACGACCAACTCCGTATTGATTGTCGAACTCCGTAACTAAGTATTAATACAAAAAGTTCCCGCCTCGGGAGGAACTTCCTCCATTAATTTGTTTGATCGATACATAATGGACCGTTAGTTACTGGTTGTGAGAGTTGGAGCAACACTTCTTTTTATTAATGAATGTTTTAAGGCAATTAGCATGTCTTTGTTTTTCATTAGCGACCAGATGAAATTTAATTAACATTTGATTAAAATTAATGTAAGACTACCGCTTGAGGATTGTCTCACATAAAATTGTAGTCAAAAACAAAGCCGAACTTCGACGAAATTTCTGTAGACGTATCGTTTTTTCACTAACGACAATCTATCCAGCAATCAATAAAAAAGCGAAATACGCCCGAAACCCATTATTACATTTATGAAAGCGACAGCAACCTTACGACTTAACAACGTAACCTAAACTTCGTAGAAACAGAGCGATGAACATGAAAACCGCCTAACAAATACCGAACCAATCCTATGCGGCCTAGATACGAGTAGATAGGCAAGTGAGTGTCGTTTCCAGAAATTTGAATACAAGACGAAAGAGTAATGGGCCGCTGTCACACACAACATAGTCGCGGTTTTTGGACAAACATGAATCGTTGCCATCAATCTCAGTCGGACGGCAGCCGAATAACGTATGCCAGTTATTATGTTGTTTTTTTAGTGAAAACTTTTACAGCGTAAAGGGAAAAACTTACAGGCGAGTAATCAAAATGGTAATGACAAGTGGTATATAATTAATAGTGTTTTGTCTATACAAATACAGTTTAGTAAGTAACGTTAAATAGAGTAGGAGTTGGTATGTTAGTATGATATTAGTCGTAAAGACTTCGTGTAATCGTTGAAGTACGCTGTTTCTGGTTGTATTATGTTATCTTCACAACTATCTTTATTATGATAGCGTATAATCAGTAAAATAAGTTCAATTAGATCTTGCCATACCACGACAAAAGAATTATGCCTTGTTAGCGATTATTTAAGACACCCGTACTTTGATTACTTCGAAACCAGTAGATGAGACCAAAATACCAAATTCTGGCATAAAAAATTTAACAAAAAAATTGAGAGAAATTTATAGCTATGGTAGGTAATGAGAAGAAGAGTACGTAGCCCCACAGCTTGCAAAGATGATATACTATCGATCAAGTTAATAAATGCAGAGAGGTCCGGAGTCACGGTGTCGTCGATGCTTGACGTCAGGACACGAAGGACACCGTCAGGTATTAGTGTGTTCAAGTCCCACATAACCCTGCTGCCAGCCCCGTGGCGGTATCCGTGGGGATTTCCTAACGTTAAAAAAAAAATCAGAGAAGAATCAAAACTGATATCTCATATATCTTTAAAACAATCTAATCTGTTACTATATTTTTCGGTTTGATACTCAATCAGCCCTCAATACACATTCAGTCGATTTAGGAAAATATAGAGAGATTATACTACATATGACTACATTCCATCTCCGAACCGCCGATCTTATAGCAGCAGAATACATTTATTTGGCTACATACCGACAAAGTTACAGGTCAGTAAACAAGTTGATTTAATAAGAATTCCTATCTAGGAAGCCTCGAAAATATGACAGCTATCTCCCGGCCAGCGAATATTGGACCTTTATCTCGATACGATGGAAATGTTGTTCCCGGTGCTGCTACTATCTCATATTTGGATCTTAGCGATTCGGCGGACGTCTTAGTAAGCGTTTCGTTCGCTCCGATGGGTAAGGAAATTTATGTTCGGGTTGAAGAGAGAAGTGATGGACCAATCGCAAAGTATTGTGATCGAACTGTGCAGTTCTGGGTTTTACTTCAAATTTTGCGTAATCATTGGTATATAATAAATATGTTCTTCTAATGTCAATATATCTTTTTTATAACTGGGATGTAGCAAACGAGCATGTCATTACCTGATGTTAAGTGGTCACTGCCGCCCATGGACATATGTAATCAACGATAAAGACAGGATCGAAGTACTTTCTTCGGCTGAACAGCAATGCATTATTACCCCAGAGGACTAAATTGAAATGCCTTGGTCAAGTATGTCTCCCTTACCTCCTCCTTTCAAACCAGAACACAGCAGCAAGAACACTGCTGTTATAAGGCAGAAATATGTATAGCGGTAGTGCCTCCAGAGTCAAACCGTAAAAAGTTCTACCACCTTCAAATCTCCTTTTAGCTAAACCCTCAGCCTTACTTACCTTTTCTCTCTAGTTTCTGCGACGTAGTATTCAGCCTTACTTACCTTTTCTCATTAGTCTCTGTGACGTAGTATAGCACATACGGAGTAGATATTAGCAAAATCTCAAGTTACTAATGTTACATAAGCATAAATTCCACTAAGCTCTTGCCGAGTTCCAAGCAAGTGAAGTAGACCGTTACTGCTTAATTGGATAACTGTTCGCCAGCTCTTAATACGAACATTAATGTAATCTTCGCATGCATGTCTGGCTTGTAGTTCCACTATTCCGAAATCTGAGATAATTGGTAGAAACCAATTTGCGAACGGAGTTTCGTAATGTTACATGACAGGGACTAGTGTTCAAACTTAGTTTCTGTGTAGACAAAGCGGGTTATTAATTTGTTTCAGCAACTGTTCTAATACTATAGGTTCCATTTGTAAGTTTCTGTTAAGGGCAAAATCCTATTTCCCTTGTTACTTTCACGAACTTTCTTGTAAGCTAACATATTGCGGTGGCTCAAGATATATCCTAAGTATCCTCCTTTCCTGGTTCTGACCTTCGCGAATTTTTTTGAGAGCTAAAACAATGCAGTGGCTAAAGTACTAGGTCCTTCAGTAAGTCCTTATCAAAGCAAGTAAACGAAAGTGCAGTACATCTGATAATAAGTGGTCACTGCCGCCCATGGACATCCGTAACTAACCAACGACAAAATGGAAGTTTTTTCTTAGGCCGACAACAAATGTTGCTATCATTAATGACTAACTAACATAGCCATTGGTACATCTAGTTTATAACTCTAATTACTCTATAGTCTAACTCTTCTCTACTTATAGTCTAACTCTACCAAACTTTAAAAGGAGAACACGGCAGGAAGACTTCGCCGTCATAAGACAGAAATAGTCTGCCTAAGCCTAAGGGTGGTGTCAAATCGAAACAAATGTAATGAGTTAAATGATGACGTAGTTATAATATAGTCAAGCCCTTGGTTATTCGGCTACGATTCGCTCCTAGAAGCAGTAAGATGAGCAAGCGAGCGGGCAACTGGACAGCGCCTAATTGGATTACGCAAATGAGCGGAACTGACCAGTTATGCCAAATAACGGTAACAGTATCCTAGAGGCATAGTGGAATAATCCAAGTATTAGCAAGAGAGGTAATCTAAACTATAATCGCATAATTATTACACTTTTTTTTGTTATTTATATATTTTTGGTTAAATTAGAAAGTTCTGAATTTTAAAGTTGTTAACAATGAAAATAAAATATACAGGAAGATTTTTTTTTAAATAATAATTAAATGTAATGCCTGCACTAAATTATTAGTATTAACATAAATCGACGTATCAAAAATTACGTCATTGTTTTATTATCATTATTATATTGTAAATTTAATTTTAAAGCCCTGTCAATGCTACATTTTAAATCATTTTGTATGAAACAACTGTAACCTATTATGTGATATAAGATAATGTATTGATTATGAAAAAATTATTTGTTTATTGAAAATTGTAATGACTTTTATAACATCATATATTTAAAATAAATTTTCCCTATGTCCTTAGACTTATAGATCACAAATGAGACGTTGCATAATTTGCTTCAGCTGGCAAGACCCCAAAATTTTCTATTTTGGAAGAATCGTTCAACATTTGAGTATTTGGCGAATTACTAAATACTGTATAGTTATATTAGCGGACTAAAACTTCAAATGATTATCTGTCTATGATTATAGTTCATTTTATAATAAATGCTTAACCAATATACATTTCTAAGATCATTTATATATCGATAACAAACCAATGCTGATCATACGATATATGCAATGGATAGTTTTCACGAGAGAGATTAAGATGCGATGACCTGAAAATACTTCTAAAACTGTTTCTGATTCGAATTTGATATATATCTGTATATTGTTAATCTTTGATAAATTCTTATTTACTGATACCGTACCGTTTACAATTCAGATCAAAACTGTAAATCAATATTGAAGCAAAGCTGCGAATACAGCTAATTATGCAGCAGTAATATGGTTTTTTTCTTATGCGGGTAGTCAGAAATAATGTTATGATTTAAAAATTTATAAATCTATTGAATATTGTATTTTAAGTAGTGACTTTTCAATTTATATACCTATTTGTGTACGCTATCGCTGACAAAAAATATTTTAAAACTCAGCACACGCTCTATATAATAATGTGTCTTTATTATCATGCGGGTAGAAAAATATTAATGACATAAAAAAATTCAAATATGTCATGTCGTTTAACAGCATCTTTTTAATTTTGTGTATTTGTGTACGCGTCGCTCTCAAAGATAATTTTGAAACTAAGCACACTTTGCGATATAAATGCCACGTCGTATAATTTGCTCATTTTGGCAGCTCCCCAAGGTTCGCCATTTTGGGTGAAACGTTAAAGACGTTCGCAATATTGGCGAATGGCTAATCTGGTGGATATATTAGCTTTCCTTTTCTGCATAAGAATCGTTGTCTTACTGGACTCTGGACTTGCTTATGACTTGGTATAAATCTTATGTCTAAGGAAGAGTACCGTATATCACGTTGCATGGTACGCTATATTATTTTAAAGAATTTAATAATATGTAAGTAAAATAGTCCATCATCCGATTATCAACCAATACATCGATGCACAAAGATAGATCTTACGTCATAAAAAACCTTATATCTTCACTGTTACCCTATACTTACTAGTTAAGTGAGCGCTTGACGTTAGGAGGCTATGTTCAGCCGATATCCTATTTTTCATTAGAATACGTCCTCTATCGGCAGAACCTCCTGAGATAATAACAAAACTTACCGAAATTAAGCAAATTATTCAGTGTTATCAAGCATTATTGTAATAATATTATTCTTATATGCCATTTTAATTATAATCACTGCCTCTTCTTAAAATCATTTTAATTTTAAAAACCTTTAATCTTTATAATCTTATAAAGCATTTAAAATGGCAAATATCGCCCGAAATGTCCTTCTCCGACTAAATATATATTTGATTATTTTATACTACATTCATTTAAAAGCTTTCAACTTTAAATAGCCTTAAAAAGCTATTTAAAATGGCAAATACCGAAATAGTCCCTCTTAAACCGTCCTCCACATTTATTATTCGGACATCGCAGTTGACGCGATCAGTAAATATATCGGGAGTCCGTACAGCGTCCATGAATATTGCATGAGGTCAGCGGCCTGATCATGGATACATCAAGTGCGTTCGGTATCGTACCTAAATGGGGATCGCTCAATCGCTTGCCCATACTATTAGAGCTTGTGATTGTGTGCGCGATTGTACCTATTCAATTCTTCTTAAAATTCGTGAAATCAATTTTTGATCCCTGCTATCCCTATTAAGCTACCATCTACCGACGTCACTGTAAAGAAAAACGTTGCTCGTCCAGTCAAAAGGAAGCTACTCACGAAAAATCAGCTTGTTAGTAGTCCATTATTAAAAATGTACTAGGGATCCTGTACCAATAGCGTCCAACGGCAACTTTTATAGATCGTGTGATTGGGTAAATTAACATTGGCTCATTACTTTTGTGGGTAACAAATAACATCCTTTTTATAGTGCATAGTTTTTTTTTATAACTGGGAGATAGCAAACGAGCATGTCATCCGACTGAGCGTAATTGGTCACAACTGCCCATGAATTTATGTATATACATATGTAGAATTATTATTTATTATGTCTGTATGTACTGCTATTTATTTTGTTACTTTTCCTTTCTCTCACTTCTCTCTTTTCTTTCTATACCGTATATTCCTTCTACACCGCCTTCATAATTTTCTGCACCTCCTCAAGGTTGACTGGTAGATAATGATTTTAAGTGTTAATACCGCCTTTTGTACCACTTTTTTGTTGTTCAATAAATAAATAAACAATGTATATGCTGCTTACAGGTATATTTGTAAAAATAAACACAACACAGACATAAATCTTTAAAAGTCTTAAAGGTTGAGTGTACTCATATTTATGGATATAAAATATTCTCTTAGGGCAAATGACGGCTGTTAGTCAAGCTTTTAGTATTTATCGTGGTAAATGTACTTTATACGAGTCGTTAGGTCGTTATATTTTTATCTTCAAACATTTTAATAGTGTATACTTACCTACTGTAAGATAAGAATATCTAAGAGCCGTCTTGGGCGAAGGACTCGTAAGAAAGTTTAATATTACCACTTAAAAGAAATATGGTTTTGCGATGTCTAAATAGACATAAATAACAAAATTATATTCATTTCACATTTTGCACGTACTAACGTAACTTTTCAGGAACAATTATTTTTTCTTTTACACTTTACATGAATTAGGATGCGTTGAAACATGAATTCCTTTTAAACACGATATTCTTGGACTTGAGAACAATAGAAGATGATACCCCGATTACACTTCACAAAACAAGATACTGCTGCGAGAATATCGTTATGTACAAATAATAAGCCCCGATATCATAACGCCCACGCGTACCACTCCTACATATACATACATACATACGCAAAACGTCTGTATCACCCCACATTATTATTAATTAAAAAGGTTCCAATACCCCATTCTATAGCCCGCTATCGGGCTGTCCATAAATCGCCTGGTTAAATAATTACGGCAGCGTGTAAATCATATTAAAAGTGTGCAGAACTAATTAATTTATAGCGCGTCGGATGACCGCTAGCGAACCCGTGGACTGTGAAGTACGAATAAATGTGTTTACATGGCTCGATGTTCCTCCTTATATCATTTACCCTTTCAATGCGCCCTTTTTATGTTTTATTGGTCGGTAAACGCCACCTAT
>DWGW01001830.1:0-10623 GCA_018247775.1 Udranomia orcinus
TATATTTCTATTTATTTATATATAGTTATAGTATGGCTGTATACTACACATACTAAATGTATTGTGTAAAGTTCTTGTTTATAATACTGAGGCAACAAACGAGCATGCTGAGTGCATGATGTTAAGTGGTTACTGCCGCCCACTACGAATCTTGTGTTTAAGAAATTCGTATGCCGCAATAAGGGATGATACTTTAGAATATTATATTACTTGTCTATTAGATTCTCGCAGTGCCGAGCTCGTTTAGAAAACTAGTGAAAGCAGCGGTGGTTCAAGTAGCGTTGACCTAGTAGATGAGTTGTTTTTCTCGGTTCTAATTCAGTATTCTAGAAAAAATTGAATTACTCGACCTTATAAAGTTGTAGGTCTGAGAATTTTATTTATTCTATGTGATTTTTCTCATAAATAAAACGCAAGAACCGAGTCAGTGAAGTACTTTCTGGCTCTGCTTGTTATACTTTGGTGTATGCTACACTGCCTCTTGTTGTTTGTGCATTAGTTACTCATAAGTTATAGTTATATAGTTATCTAAACCACAAGACGTACCTAACGGAATGTAATAAAAGTATTCTAATGTTTCCATTTGCAGTCTAGTGGTTTCCTATGCAACGTGCATACGTGTGGTGCATCTATAGAGTATTAAAACATAGTATATTATCGCTTTGGCAGTCGGGCACTTATGCAGAAAGCTATAACAAATGTTGTGGTTATGGATTTCCGCAAACAACGCCTCGTGCTCACGCCGCTCGCACACTAACCAGTAGCCTGCCTGTAGCCACCCGTTGCACATTAATGTAATCGGTTATGCAGTCGAAAATGATTGCAATAAATATGAATTTTCATTAGGGTTGTCAGTACGAAGAATTGAGAAGCCGGATGCGTCGTTACAACCATTGTCAAGATATTTAGCTTATGAAGCTGGATATGTCTCCTTTAAATCTTCATATGGAGTGTACACTAGATAGGCATCTAAATAGATCCTATACATCTTACCTCGTTAAATGGATTTGTACGTTACCATTAAAATAAGCTTAACGGACATTTGCACAATGCCAACACACAAAAGTTTTAAGAATGATGGAAGAAGCTCCGAGGAAGGGAAGGAAAACAAAAACGACTTGTACTTAGAAGTTAAGTTACTGTCGAACGATAGATATGATCGTATAAAGTCTTTTTACGATCGTAACACAAAATTCGATTTTTTTGAAATGTGTCGTTTTCGTCCTAAAGGAGCGATGTGTCCGGCGATGACCGTCAACCCTACGTAGAGCAAACTGTGCTTGCAATCAAGTAAAGGCAACCTGGTTGAGTTGAGGTGCTCTAGTTCTGATATGAGTATTCAATAATTATCATAATTACTGATGATGTTACACACTCATGATATTGCATAATTCCTAGTATTAACTCCACTAACAGAATATACGGTTCTGCTATAAAATTCCGATGTGTTTTTTCATCTCGATACATTATTCAGAGCGTAAGAGTTTATGACATGTCCGTAAAATTGTGACATGATATTTACAGGTCCATAACGTAATATATATGTTCGGTTCGAACTGCGAAGGGTTAACTTATTTATTTTTTGTATTATTTTGAATAGTAGGATGCCGTTCTTAAGGAAATTATGTTAATAAGTTAATACTTACAGACTAACGAATGATATTATTGATTCCTATAGTCGGTAAGGAAACATTACACGTAGAAATCCTAGCTTGGTCCTTTTACATACAGTTTCAACCCCACTGTATGGTTAAACTATCGATTACCACTTATGTGTTATGGAGTTGCCGTGTGCATGAATTTTTTAGCGCTCTAGCCAAACGTACTTAAACTGGCTTACTTACGGATGGTAAAGTATGAAATAATATTGAAAGATACACTCAAAATATTACACGATTGAACTTTACATAATACGTTGACTCATTTCCATGTTTAGAATGAATATTCGAATGAATATTGGTGAAGTATCCAATTTGTTTCATCCATCACGTCGCCCCCTTAGTATTTTGAAAGATGTATTTTAAAAGTAATATCTTGAATACACGGTATTTTTGTATCAATTAAAAAATAATAATTGATTTTTTTTAAATTCACAGGAGAGATTAAAGGAATTATTTACTTAAATCACTTTTATACAGAAACAGACCTATTGAGAAATATTAAGGAAAGTCTACCAGAAAAAAATCCGTGAACTGTGGAGCAGGTATATCTTAATATATAATCGAATAAAATCTTAATACAAATAAAAAATCTTAAATAAATTAATATGCAAAATCAGCTCAATTAGTTAAGAATAAGTTTAAAATTCCGTTGCAAGATTTAACACGAACTTACGAACACTGCCAGCAACTTTTAAGTGAACATTGAAAGTTAAACAATAGTTTGTGGAACCCTCAAATAAAATAGGACTTAAATTGGACTTAAAATATTTAAAAGATTGCATTCGACTTTTAAATTCCGTTTTTGAAAAGAATAAGAAGAATAATTCTTGTACAGAATATGCCGTTGTAAACTACTAGGTTTGCGACAGAATTTAAACAGTGTTTCATACTAAGTAAAGAACAATATACGTAAACTTTTTCTTTTTCTATTTTAATTAAACTCGACCTAACCCACATTCGAATAAAGAAAACATAATTGTGAAGAGGACAAATGTCGGTAAGTTAGTAATTAAGAAATTCATTTGTTAGTCCCTATTTTGACTAAATAAAAAGCATAATATTCTGTACTAGCTGACCCGGCGCACTTGGTACCTTTCATTTTCTCTTCCCCCTCCCTCAATTTAAATTGGCATAACTTTTATTTATGAACTGATGCTTATGAAATCAACAGTAAATTTTAAGTGAAGCTTACTACAATGCACACAAATCGGTTCGGCCGTTCCTGACGTTGGTGCACAAATGCACGGAGAAAGAGACAAAAGATGGGTTCGTCTTCTTTCAAAATTCTTAAATTAAGACTCCTAAAAATCTTGGAACGCAGAAATGATTGAGGCGGTACGAAGTGCGCCGGGTCAACGAGTGTGTATATAGAGCAAACTAACTATAACTACTAGTCCACAAGTTCGTGTGTTCCATATACAACTAATTGTGATATGCACTTAGCAATTAGTATAATTAGATCGTTATTGAGTGATCACAATGTGAACGATAGTATCATTTACATATCCATCAATGTACTCGCTTTAATGAAACTGGTAAATCATATTACTATTTTGTAAAATTACCTTAGTAGCTGGTTGGAAGAATTGGAAATATTTTAGAAATAAGATTATATCAAATTAGAGCGCGCAAGGCAGTTTTTAATTAGTCGGAGTCCATTTGCGGGTATTGAGATTCGACATACTGGTTTACCAGTAACTTGTTCTGCCAACACGCATTGGAGAATCGTGGCGAAGTATGCTTCAGGCCTTTCCCAGTTGTTGGAAGAACCCCGTGCCCTGCAGTGGACATAAGAAGGTTTGCGGCAAAAATACATCAGAAAATTGTATACCCATGCCTAAAAGAAGCCTTTCACTTTACCTTTGAACTTTAAAGCATGTTAGTGTTTTATAATAACTTAGTTTCTTTAGTCGTTTAGTTCCTTTTAGTATCGTTATAAAAATAAAGCGAATTCAATTAAGTTTGTTTTTATTTATTTAAGTTATTGTGCGAGTATAAGCTAAAATAACTTGGTGTTTACGAAGAGCGGAATGCATGGGCATTCTTTCCCACTCGACCCAGACGGCGATGATGGCGAGAACAGAGGAAAATATTTATAGCTTTTCTAAGTACATATCTGAACTAGAATTGTTTGAATTATAGTAAAGAATCCATTAACTAACCCGCCGTTCCAGTTGTGGAATTATAATACATTCACATACACTTTTTCGGTCTAATTATGACCAAAGGAATTATAGTACCTTTGTACCTTTCTTGGTCTAATTATGGCCAAAAATATTTTTCATATAACTATTAACTTAACTCGTTAAAAGATGTCGCTACAGTCGTTTTGGATAACAATATGAGAACAATTGAATATTTCCTGTTCTTTCTAATCCATCCAAGAATGTTTGTTTGTTTTGTTTGTAGCCCGTCAGATTCGGTTTAAAGACGTTCAAGTCAAAAGTTTGCCATGATTCTTCTTCAAAGCTGGCAATGCATTAGTGACCTTTGGTATTACAAATGTCCATGTTCATAGGCGTCATGACCATTTAATATTAAGGCCCGTATTCGCTATGACAAAACGCAAGACGCAGCGCGTTAAGTAATCCATGTGAAACAATCATGGAATAATAAGGAAATGGTATTCTATATGCCAATTTCAAGTTTCTAAACGTGTTTATGTGTCTATTGCGTGCATGTTTTTATCTGTCGAAATAAGTATGAGCCATAAATTTTGTTCATACACACTGCAGTAATTTAGTATGTATTCTTAAAGTTCGATCTCGGAATCATACTCCAGCCTTATCCCGAGTTCACAAGATAATTTTAGAAGAAAATAATTAATTACTTCGATCGAGTCAATCACTACGACCCGGTATTAGCGACGGACGCAATGCAATTCCGCACACCTTCATTCATAAGCCAACCTGCGCCGGGACGCCCACGTTTTCGTGTCGTTGGATGCTAATTAGATCTCTGTACAAGCTGGTTAGCCTAATGAATTACCTCGTAAAAACCCGCGGTTGCGTGTTCGCAGTGTCTTGTAGCTGCGACTAGGGTTGTCAGGTGGCAAAGTGTGAAGCCAGACAGACCCGACTTTGGCCGGACATTTTGATATCACTAAATCTTTCTATCGAATCACTAGACAGCATTTTTATCTTTTCATTCATAAGTTATGTCACGTAAAGGGAAGGGAGGTCGACAAAGTGTGACATTGTGTCACAAAGGGGGGACGGGGACTAAATATCGTGACGTCATTCCAGAATAAATTGGACCTACTTATGCAGAACTGAATCAACCCACACAACGACATTTTTGAGAAAAAGTCTTTTTTGTCAAAATGTTGTATGTTGTAAAATATTTGCTTATTTTTAACAAATCTATGTACAATATTGTACAAAATAATTTGTTCTATGTATACAAATAATGTTGTTGAAAATCATCAACATTTTTAATAATAATAAGAGGAAACTCTTTGGTTCCTGTTTGCATAATTAGGTCTAATTGTCCTAGAAAAAATTAAAACAATGCGAAAAAAGTAAAAAACAACACAAACCAAAAAGATGGAATAATTTCAAAGGGTATGTTTATTGTAAAAATATGTGACGTCATTAGGCGAGAGAGGGGGTCAAAGTGTGGCTTAATGTTACAAAACAAGGTGGGGTAAAGTACCATAGAACTAGGTACCATAACATTTTCTTAAATTCTAATGAAGCGGCTAGTCTGTATCTAGTTCTAGTCCGCTCGCGCAATACAAATGTAAAAAATGGTCAAATTAAAAAACCTAACAAAGCCGGACGGGCCGGATACTGTCTAATAGCGCTCACGCAACCAAAAAGCCCGACTGTCCGGCTTTACCCGGACGCCTGGCACTAATTGCGACTAGTTCCTGCCCACGACTGCACGTGGCTACGTCGATTTATACCAAGATGGCACCCGCAGATATTGCTAGGAGATAAACTTTAAATATAACTTAGGATGTGTATTATTTCGCGCATGCAAATGAAGTGGACGAACATTCGATACACGGTCTTAATTATAAATCATTGGAATAATATTATTTATTGAATTTGTCTATAAAATAATTAATTCCTAGCCTCAGTAGTTTTGTTTCAGTGATCAATTAATTAGTCAAATTTAAGACGTTTTTTTATAAGTATCGATAATAAAAATTGCGTTAGTAGACATGCGTAATATTTGTAATTTGACAAACTTATTATTATTTAATAATTTTATAAGTAGGTACAGATACTTCCAACTAAAAGACTTTTTTCTTTTTTTAATTAAAACGAACGAACAGTGTGGTGTATTAAGATATAAATTGTAATAATCTCAATCTTAAAGCATTCATTTTACTTTTTATAAAAAATCAAGCGTTATACCTACTTATAACGTTTATATGCAAACTTCAGTTCTGTTCAGAATAAATGAAAGCAGTAAATTAATAAAGTGTCATTAAACGTAAACTTAGTTTAATAAACCGTTTTCAAACAGTCGTATCGCACTAAATCAATATATTATAATTTCGTACGGCATAATTGTATACATAACGAATCGACACATACTCGTATGTACCTAAATTGATATTGAATTTTCACAAATTGTATTTCATTGACTTAATAAGACGGTATTGGCAGGTGATGAATGTGTAGATCAAACTCGGTTACCGCATAATATACACTAACACGCTGTTATGTTCAATTTACTGTAAAATGATCGAACGTTTATGTTTAATGCCTTTTAATTCGACTTCAAGTCCCTCAAAAATAGGATTTATCTTATTGTGTAAATGGAAGACATTAATTATTGCTTCCTAAAAGAATACATTAAGTACTCTATGATACAATCTTAATGTTATGACTAATATAAACATATAAATAATAGACATTTATCGCGTGTAGAAAGTTTTAAACACAGTCTTAATATTTACAAGTCACGCGTACCACAGAATCAAAAATAAATAAACGGACTACGTGGGCTTACGGGCGAGGAATTAACAATAAATTTGGGTCGTTATCGGCACAATAAATTGCTTTTTAATCATCGTAAGTTGCAACACAATCATAACCAGCAACAAAGTAGTCAGTTTTCGTTGCGTTCGAATTTATTTGCGTACACGTCATATCGCTCATACGGGCCATGTTAACCTCCTTTTAACATGCCGCGGCGGGGTAATTGCTTTTAAAACAAGCCGTACCAATACCACGGTTCAAACCGGTACCAATTTAAACCAACCAACATCGAACTAAGCAGAACAAGAGGGCAGATAGCACGAACATAACGAAGTACTGCGCATTTATGCAGGCACTTAGATAAATCCGGGAGAGTTGTGGCGCGTCCATACTATAGCAACGGCCGGCTGAATGGGCCATTTGACATGTGATTTCACATACAAGTCGGCAAGACAAATGAATATGGTTCAGCGTTGCAATTCAACATCTTCACTTTACTTGGATTTTCATTCGGTGCTCGATTGATATGCGGTTTACGAGCCTTTCGAGTGAAATGGCTGACGATGATGTAAAAGTTGGTGTGGTAAGAGAAAATGGGAAAACAATTTCGCTGGATTTGTTGAAGCACGGTACTTATGTCTATAGTATTCCTACGACACAATAATATTTAATTTTATCTTCCTAATATATATTAAATTACATTTTGTTCCAATTTGCTTCAACGGCCAATATTTTCCTTATCACGGTTTGTAAAATTTCCGAAATGGCTCCCTTCCGGCACGTAAGAGGGACAAGCGTACTCACGTACAAGAGCTAGGCGTAGGCTACAACTAATCTTGTTTGTAACAACGCGCCCTTACCATTCGCTAGCATCCCGCTCCGTATCTCGACCGTCGCCTGCTTGTTAGTAGACTGTCGCACCGGTGTTGATTGAATAACTTGCCGATATGCCTTCCCGATACTACACATCACTCTTCCAATTGTAGAATGTACCAATGGACACTTTTCTAACCCGTAAACTCCCCTGGAATGGAAACGATCCAACGATTCGTCAAGACATAGTAATAAACAAAGATACCTATAGGATTAAGCTAGATACTCGAATCGAGAAAATAAGATAGAATATAAACAATATTATTTTCCGATAGAAAGTGATATTTAAATATCGCTTATGAAACATATTTTATAATACATAATAGTTTAATAGTAGTATAGAAAATTTAGAAACACGCTTTAATGATAAAATGAACTAAAAAGTAATATAAACTAGTTTTGGTAAAATTGAAGGTCTATAAATATAGGTATGTTGTTTTCATATTTTTGCGTTGTCATCGGTCCTTGTTAAGTATACAACAAATAAAATTAATCCGACACTTCAAAGTCGCGTTCAAAGTTTCCATTACATACAACCGAAGCTAATAAAGCGTGCTCCGTAAATACAGCTGGAGAAAGGCAAAAGCGTGTTAACAATAACCATTTTTAAATCCCACTGATCATGGTCTTCTCACAGTTGGAGAAAGGCGTCCAAACTGCTTCATTGGCGACACATCCACTAATTATTTAAGCGATAACCCCTTACGAGTATTGATCAACATTGCATTATTTCCCCCCCCGCCACAGCACTCTAATTGACTATCAGACATGCCGATTTAATGTGTGTCACGGTATTAGATAGCAACGTTCTCCCGATAATTGACTGCAGCGACTGTTTCAGCGGAACATTTATGTCGGAAATAGTGATTTAGAAATCACTGCGTGTTACTAACGACAGCGGTTTCTTGGCTGATCAACATGTCATACATATATTGTACGTACAACGGTTTACATTGACTTAACTTTGATTTATAATGTATAAGTTTAAACAATTTAACTTAAGAAACGTTACAGAAATATAATTATTTGTTTAGTACTTAAAGGTACAACCACTATTTCGTGAACGATTTAACGCACTTTCGTTTCCTAAAAATAACATTTTGAATTAATTAAACATAGATAGAATTAATTAATAGACAGAGTGTTTCTAGCGTAAGCTTACTGCTAAATTTATGTGTATTGAGACTATAGTCAAACGATTTACTTACGTACAAATACGTAAAATAATACGTGACGCATGTATCCCTAAGGCAATATGTAAGTAACTATTTAAACAACCGATTATAATAATAATAGCCTTTTATTTTCGGACAACAGATATACAATTACAATTTTTTTATACAATCAAATTTGTTCGTGGAGCAACCGATTTACTAACTTCAAAAGTTACAGCTATAGTTCATAAACAGTTTCGATGTTATTAAGTATTTTATCGGTAGAACTATTTGCTCTGAAAATCAATATTTTGCGCCCGAACCGATGCACAGCCGATATGCCAGCGTTCATACGAGTATATAATTGATTGCCTTGCGGTGGATTAATATAGTACGTTATCCGTGATTATAATGCAATAGCCCAATGGGTAGTGTGTCGGACTTACGATCGAGAGGTCGTGGGTTCGGTCCCCGCTCGTCCATTGCACTATTGACGTAAACCCACTCCTAACACAAGCCTTCGAGCTTAGCGGGAGGGGTTAACAAAATTACTTGTATGTATTGACATGCTAGTAATTAAAAAAATAAAAAATAAATAAAGGCAAAAAAATTACGTGTCAGCATTATTTACGTTTTTCGCATTTTTACCGACAATACTTCCAAACACATTCAAATATTAAAAAACAATATAAATACATATTTGATTTGTAATCGTGAGGAAACGACATTGCTACGAAAAATACCTATTATTTTTAGAATAAAAATATAGCAAATAGGCTTACGGCTTGTTCCAGACTCAGGACCACCAAATCCGGCCCTGGGCGAAGAACTCAGGACTGATGGGGACTCGTTAGCCCGCGGTCGTACGCAATAACTCGCGAGCATCGTCGGGCGGCGCCATTAGTAGCACGTCAGCGGGCAGAACGGCTTAGAACCCTTAGTCACGCATATAAGACGACACCGAGATACGAGGATTAGACAAATTGGATGCGTGAAACTTGGTAGGTATCCCCTCAAAAACAAATGGAATCGACATGGTAACAATTCGAAATTGAATAAACGAAAAAGGTTCTTGTATATGAGGTTCTAGGTTTCATAAATAGAAAGAGTATAAATATAATAGAAAAGAAATATATAACACTAGATTTGAATATACGAAACGCGTTTTTGTATATGAGGTTATAGGTTTTATAAATAAAAATAGTTTCAATTGAATAGAAATATATAACACTAAATGTAGCCTGTTTGGCCCGTGTAAGTAGAACGGCAATTGCTGTAAATTGCTGTAAAGTTTCATGTAAATCCGTTTAGTACCTAGTATTAGCGTGAAAGAGTAACAAACATCGGTACAAACTTTCGCATTGATGGCTTTAATGAAATTAATTAATAAGATTATATGAATATTGATAAAGGTACAATTTATTTTCGATATTTTTCGAATCAACACTAAAAACAAGTACACTACTAAAAACGAAGCTAGCCAGCCGCTCAACACTTATACTGAGTGACATTCCGTTAAGCAAAACAATGTTTCTTTCATATTTATTTTATGTGCACACAAATAAATAGAAAAGCATTGAAGTGTAATTTGTATAATCGCAGAAAAGCCACAATTTATATCCACAATTACTGTTCGAGCATGTAACTGACGAGGCAGACATAGACAAGGGTTTCGTAGGCCGAGTGAAATTAATGAAGAGGAAATGCGATAAAATCGAGCGCAGTTATATAATCGATAGGCTGTCGCGCTTCAGCCCTCGAAGCAGTACCACCAAGCGCATACCGTTGATAGTGATCTGCTGAACTCCCATCCGATACCCAGTTGGCCTTATCGAAAACTACCGTCAAATATAGAAACTAATTAATAAATCTATACAGGGAACGGTTCGTTCTTAAAAGCGTAGATCTTGGATCTTCTTGGACCGTCCGTTTTTAGGGTTCCGTACCCAAAGGGTAAAACGGGACCCTATTACTAAGACTCCGCTGTCTGTCCGTCTGTCT
>DWGW01001831.1:0-10619 GCA_018247775.1 Udranomia orcinus
CGAAGGCTTGTGTTAGGTGGGTGGGTGGGTGGTGAGTGGTCAATACTGCAATGGGGGAGTAGGGATCGAACCCACGACCTCTCGATCGTAAGTCCGACTCACTACCCATTGGGCTATTGCCGCTTTTGAACGTTCGAAATGAAAACAGGATCAGAGATGTAAAAACAATCGAAAGTTTTGACATTTCGGAATTCGAATAGTGTCTTCGTAACTCTAGTCTAGGTATACTGAAATATTTTATATTCGGTTGAAACCAGTGGTCTAATGTTGAACACTGGGAAATATTGATTATATTGTTTAATCACAGAAAAATAAAAAAGCCAAATATACTTTGCAATTTATCCATACGATAAGGCGGTCTAGAAATAATATTAGCAGTGACTTGATTGTACTCGAATGTAAAGGACTTCATTTTTATTTTGAACACGCAAAACTTTCTTATTGGCAACTGCGTGAGGAATGGTAAAGTAGTTTTCTAAATCACTGTCACGGCGTTCAGTTCTTCTCATTTTCCTTAAAAATACTTTTTATACTCTTGCGGTATTTTTGTCGAATATAAATCTTAATTCCCTAGATGTTATGAAACTTTGAAACATTATAAAATAAAAAGAAAGTTTTAGGTAAAATAAGAAATCACATATATTTATATTTATTTACAAACATGTAATTGATATGTATTTGTAGCTATTTGTATTTTTCAAGTAATTGTATGATACTCGTACATGCTTAAGTAATTTAGGATATAAATAATAAAAATAGAAAGTAATGTTTCTGAAGAAGAAAAGAAAATTTACTGTCGATTTTATCAGTATTATACTATACATACGACTAATTTTGTGTAAATTCATTGTAAAGTGACTTTAATAAATAAAAGAGGCTTTTTTAAAATAATAAAAACAAGGGATAAGCAACAATAGATATTTTTAATGAAAAAAATAATAAAGGGAAGACATAGAAAAAACTATAAATAATTTTTATCAATGATTTATTAAAACAATAAATAACCATTCACTCATCACAATCACACTCGCTCGCACATTTAAATAAATAATTGCAGTTCATATTTACACGGTAACGGTTTCACGAAACCTATTTGGTTTGTATCCGGTCGTAAGAAGCACAGAACTCCGACCTGCTTCATTTGTATCAGGTGTCACTTGGTTAGCATCTGGTACGAAGCATAAACTTCGTCTATACTTAATAGCTCTCGTCAGATAAGAAGGATATAATTTCAACTGTGCGTCAGTTCGTCGGTCGTTAGAAGTACAGACTTTGACGCACAAAAGCACAGATCGTAAGAAGTACGAGTTCCGACCGTCAAATTGGTTTGCACAACAAGTCTAAGTGCTGTGCTTCTATCGTCGCTACGGCTTCGGTGTCGTTCGGGAGGTTAGTGGTATGCGTTGTAAGCGAGCTCCTGAGCCTGTTCCTGGGGCTCGGCGTCCCTCCTGCGGCGGGTGGCAGCATACGCGGCGTCCCAGGGGCCGTGGGCAGCGATTTGTGGGTGCGAGTTGTCGGCCGCGATCTGGGTAAACTATAATGTTATTCCCGGATAGAGTCGAGAATGTTAGTCACAGAAGACACGTGCGCATGTGCTCAAGAACAATAGACGATCGAAAGCTTTGAACTTGTGCTCAGGATTGTTTTGAGCGTTTCAATTGATTCATAAGAGTGCAATAGTAGTGAATAAAGATTTGAGTGATATAGATTGTGCAGTCATTATTAGGATGTATCAAGAAATATGAAAAGAACGATTTAAGTTGATTTGTGATAAAGAGACATTAAGCTCCGATGCGATGCATAATAGAACAATTCTTTCCAGATTAATACGGTCTTAATTAAGTAACAATACCCATACCCTTCAACAGCATGATGTCTTAAGGCGTATTGTTCTAATGTTTCTTTTTCATATAAGAGCATTACAATTAAACATTTTAGAAACGGGAAATTCTGGAAATGTATTTAACTCACCTTCTTGCAGAGCTGGAAGATGGCCAAAGCGACGGACACAACGAAAGAGAAGAAGGAGAGCTGCAGCGCGTTCCAGGCCTTCAGACCGAGGACACCGATGGCCAGGGGGATGAGGGTCATGGCCTTCAGGAGCACGAACACGAGGATGGGCACGATGATCTTCTTGAGCTTGGCTTTGCGCGCCTCGCCTACAGAACGAGCACCCTCCTTGTTGAACTTGATGTTCAGGCTGAGTTCGTCGTTGTCCAGGTTCCGTGGGCTCACGGTCACTTTGGTGTCAGCGATCGGCAGCTGGAAGGTCACGTCATGGGACTGGATGTAGTTCTCGATGCTGTCAAAGAAATCGCCAGTGGAGCGGCCAGTTACGTCGTTGCCCGCGCCGTTCTTCGTCACCTCAACCGCTTCTGAGATCTGTAAAGATTAAAAGAAAGTAGATATAGCTTAGCTGGTTATCGAACCGCATTTGTTTAAACGAAAGTAGAGAGCTTATTACCTGGAACGTGTCTTTCTTAAAGATGCTGTCTAACAAGGACATGACCTTGTATTTAATGCAGGCTGTCGGATCGGATCCCTCTGCGCAGCCAGATCTCATCTCCTCGACCATGCTGTCCATGGGGGTGCCCTTCCAGAAGCCCTTGGACGGCTGGGCCACTGCGCTCCCGAATAGGGCGAGGGCTAACAAACACACGACTTTCGATGCCATTGTTCTACGCTCCTGGTGTTGATCGGACGATGGTAAGTGAGAATGTGATAGTTTCGACAGGGACCCAGCGGTTTTTATACAGCTATTTCAAATTCAGCACGTGCTTTGCAGTTCCGGTACGCATCGTCTTTCGTCGTACGCGACGATCGTGGACATAGGACCTTTAGTCCACGCAGGATCCAAGTGTAAGGGAAAGCTATTTGATACGAATCCTCTTCACGTATCGGATCTAAAACGGCCTAAGTTCTAACACCTTTGGTTGCGGTACTAACACTTTGGCTTCGGACGTTCCGAGCACCTTTTCTGTTGTTTGTGACACCGTACCCTGATTCGCTGGAGTAATGATCCAGTACGTTCGTCCCTTTCGTTGACGCGGGGATATTGGGTAGTCAGAACGAGAGGTGATGCGTCGATGTGGTTTACGTGTTTGATATGGAGGAGCAGACACATTACACGCGCTGGCTGCATACGTAATAGCGTCTAAATTGTTATCATTGAACTTGTAACTTGGGAGATGATTTGATTTATTCGGATTTGTTAATAAATACAATTTTTAACAGTGCTATATTTATAGTGTAGTATTTTTTAAAGTTATAGCTAGCTGCTGTCATAGAAGTAGATTTGATGATTCTAGATCAGAAATTAGTTAACGCCAGACTTAATTGTCGTAAACCAAATTTCCAACGTTTTGTGACGTTCAGGAACATTTATTTGACCTAAAACGACAGTTTTCTTACTACTATATTCTAGTTTCCTTCAAACCTTCAAAGCAAATAAAACAAACCTTTCAACTTCCTGGTTTTGGTGAGGGTGACATACTTAGCTGAGGCATTCTCACTTAGTCATGAGGGGTAGATACGCATTATGTTGGGTTCTGGGTTAGCAATCTTGGGTTGACTATGCATGGTCCACGTCGTGATGTTCATGGACGGTAGTGAACATTTATCACCGGATGAATTGAATGCTCGTTTGGAGTCTCAAAGTTATAAAGGATCTATTCCTCGTTAACTAAAACTACTAAACCAAAAATATTCAAAATAGTGCCTATGTCCCCAATGGGCATAGGCATCTCTGGGTACCATGTAGTATGTACGCCGGTTTCGAGCTTCAATTGTTCATATGTAGGTATGATATAAAAAGTTGTTAATAGATTAGTTCAAATTCATCCTTAAAAAGTTTTCTCATGTTTTTTATAGCTATGAACGTTTAGGTACTAAACGAGCATGTAGGCAGTGATGCAGGAGGAGCTTGATTGTGAGTGGCCATTGCCGCCCATGGTTTTGATCCACCTAAGACAGGATCAAAGTTCTTTTCATATTATTTCTTATCTATAACGTATTCGTAGTCGAAGTAGGAACGACTCGGTTAAGTGTGTCTTTCCTTATCACATCCTTCAAGCTAGAATACAGCATGAACACTGTTATTATAAAGCCTGAACATGATCAAAGGATTGATAGATCAGTCATATCCATAGTCTTAATACAGAATAGATGCACTCCGCAGATAATAAGCTAACGAGCTAAGCTAACGTATGATCTCTGGTGATATTGGCGTCGGCAGAAATAGCCTCTGTTGTGCTAAGAGATGGTTCCCTCTATGATTGTTTTTTTTAATGTTCTTATGGCTTTTTTGTCCTTGAAAACAGTGTTATTTACAGAACGCAAGAAGCTCAGGTTAGTAGTATTTGAAGTTCTTGTCCCTGTAGTGAGACTTAAAGAATATCACTGATATATCTGCATGTGGTAAGAGGCACCTAAAAGGAGGCTTCAGGGGTCGGGCAGTAAGAGTGAGCTCGAACCGTCCAGTCCACGACTCTGAGGTCTTCGTTCTGAGGTGCTCTAGACGTTCTTGGTAGACGTGACGTTTCTGTTACTTATTTTGAAATATAAAAAAAAGAAATGATAATTATTTATTGTTGTTAAGTGGTACAATAAAACAACAAAGGGGAAGATATAATTTATATCTAATTCAGGTCTATAACTTCGAAGATTTGAAATATATCCAGTAGATTTACCGTGATGCGTACAGAACAGACTTGTATAATTTTATTCAAACAGTTAAGATAGTTAGGATGACCTCTATCCTGAAAACAGAGTCCACTTAGTCCAAGATTGGCGAAGTTGCAAGGGGCCACGTAGTCAAAGGTTGAAGGCAATGTAAATGTAAATCTCGGAAATGTGACACAAATTCGGCGTATCATGGATTGTGTCGCCTCTATTATTTATTTCTGATCCAACGTCCGAGGACTGCTCTGAATACAAACGAGCACTGCCATTTCTGGCCGAATAGTTCCGCCATCGGAGAAAGTGATGACTACTATTCTTTCCTTTAATTATATTAATGAGCCCCGGAATAGTTCAGAAGTATGGTTTATGGATCTTTGTGAATACGCATCCCCTTTGTAAATCAAATAAAATGAAATAAACGGAACCTTTGTAAAAAAACTACCATTTTCTTATCTTGTGCACATAAATTGTTAATTAATGAATAAAATCTGGCGATCTCTTAGAGTCTTAGAGGTTTATAGAACAATGTCGTCTTTTTAATGATTACATATTTCTAATCATTACTTTTATTCTTTCTGTGATCTATATTTAAATGTGCCAATATAAGGTACGTACGTAAGGTAGATAAGGTTGTGACAAAACTTCTATCAATGAGTAAGAAACTGTTTGGAATAATGTGTGATTTTAGTTTGAACTACAAAAGTTTGTCTTTTATCCGCGACCTCCTCAAGGAGGTCGATAAGGCCTTAGGAGTCACCCAGAGGTAACCCACAGTTTGAAAGTCATTGGTCTGTAGTAATACAACTTGCCGGGGACTAATTGTCATTAACAAGGCGCGGCTTCAGAAAAGCCCAAAGTATTGCATAAGAGGTAATCGAATCTATGTTTGACTTAGGAAGCGCTCATAGGTCTGTAATTTGTAGACTTAATACATTAAACCAGAATAAGTAGCCCAAATCGTAGGCATGAACGAACTTTACAGGAACTTTTACCAGAAGGTAAAATTTGGATATCACGTGGTGAGTTATCGCCTACAAAAAATCTCAGTCGTAGTAAAAGGTTGTAGAGGATAATACATTCACTTTTAAGCTTTAATTCAATTATATACTGGTATTCTGAAGACATTTTAAATATCGATCTAAACAAATTGTGATAATAAAAAAATGATTGTCTTCATTTATTTTCAGACTACAAATTATACAATATTTTAAATCCAAAATGGAGATGACGACATTTTCGTTGTAAAGATTTGGTATGCGTAATGAGTTATTTAAACTTTACGTATGGCAAATCAAATATTATGACAAGCTTAATATGCGTCCGTGAATCGGCTCATATGCCAGCTTGCTTTATCAAATCCTCAGTCTATCGTTAACACCGTTCAATGTAAACTGCATTCTGACCCACGCTCCAACGGTGACTCCGAGCCGCTCGAAGTAATCATAAATTCAGTGCCATACCTAGGAAGCGCTGACAGACCAAAAGTAAGGAGCGAAACCCACACAGTTATGGTGACGCTGCAACCATTCAATATTCGATATGAATCGACCATTTAGTTCTTTGATCGTCACCACACTGAGTGGACTATGTTATGTGCGAGTGTCGAGAAAATTAGTTCAGTGACCCATACTTTAGATTCCATACCTTTTACGTCCATCCCGATAAGGTCAACATGTCTAAGCTAACTGTCACAAATTTTAGCAAGAGGATCGGAAGTCCATACAAGACCAAGGACAAAGATGCAGCGCAAGATGAAAAGAAGCCTATCGTGCACGAAGAAGTGCTCCAGAAGACGCACAATGAGAAACAAAAGGAAAAGAATAAGGAATTGCAACAAAAAGCTACTAAGAAGACAGCCGAATATCAGTCCAACAAACCAAGTTCGGGAACGTTTACAGAAGTGGTAACACATGGTGCTTTCACGTCGAGAAGAGCTGAGAAAGAGTCAACGCCACCAGCTAAACATGAAAGCTCTCCAACGCCACCGAAAAGCAGCAACAGCTCTAGCACTTCAAAATCTCTCCTCGGGTTTCCATCATCAGCTAATGATCTAGCGCTCGATGCTAAGTCAGACCTTGAATCAGATAAGAATATTTCTCCAGAAGTAAAAGAAAAGGTGATAGAAAAACTATTTAAACTGGTGTCGATGGTGCAGTACGTTTACGAATCGAAGGTTAGAATTATGACAGAATTTGAGAAGTTCAAAGACGTTCATCTCAAAACTGAAGCAAGGAGAGAAAAGGAGCATTCTGAACAATTGTACAAGTTGAATATGAACTTTCAGAGCGAAGTCATTCAAGCAATACAGCAACTGAAAAGCGAATTGGATATAGCTAGGAATTTGACGACTCATTCAGAGGAACCGAGCAATCTTATGACCATTAAAAGTAGTTCAGTTGAATTTAATGTTTCTAGCGACGAACAATGCTCTACTATGGCTGATATTACCGGGATAACAGAAACTGAGCCAAGTTCTGAGGTAAAATGTGAATAAACGGACTGACTCTAGCATATACAATGTAGTTTAGGATTAAATTATGATTAAACGAATGAAGTCATTGTTGTTTTATTTAAATTGTAAATACCAGAGCCATGAACAAGCAATTATGTCAAGGTTTTTGCCACTGCGACTCATTGTGGGAGTGTGTGGGAGGAACGTTTAGTTATTCCTGTGTTGCATTTTAAGAGGCATTTTGTATAATTTTCTTTTCTACATTTTGCAACAAATTTATATTAATTAAAAAATAAACGCAAAGCCCTGATTGTTCTTTTACACAATTTTTGTAAATAAACTAAAGAACATGGAAAATTCGAGATTATATATATTACATATATACCATATTTGTTATTTTAATTATGAAGTATGGTGAATAATTTCGTGTGTTATTATAAATCAAGATAATTGCCTAATTACAATTAGTCATTGCTATTTAAAGCTGTGCAACTTTCAACTTAACATATCTCACACTAAGGTTTAAATGCTATATAGTCTTCGTTCACAGGGTCTGAATGGAAGTCTGTAGACGTCTTATGTCTGTGGAAAAACCGGCATTCTGTTATTACTTACAACTTAGAGACGAGACAACTTTTGTACAGTTTGTAAACAGTTATCAAGATACACTGACGTATTTTGTTAAATAATCTTAAAAATTGTGAGGTTATCAAGTTCGTTCTATCTTTGGACGTTTTTAATACTTCTATTGTCGCTAAAGGTACCGATTTTACAATAACATTTCATATAAATACTAAATATCATCAAATATCTACATTTAGATGTGTTCATCTTCTGTTAATCATACAATACAGTTATATCTGCATTTGTTATTGGATAGATTGGATCAGATTAGATTAACTGTTATGAATAATTCATTCATAGTTAACGTGTCTGAGTGTTAAATTCCATTCTCCTAATTCTATAAGGAATTGTAGATATTAATTATATTTAATTAAAAGGAAAATACTTTATTTTGTATATAATAAAATACGAGTACATAACGAAGAATTCAGAATTTTAAGCGTCAGTTTTAACACTAACATTTTAGTAAAAAGAACTCAAATTTTCTCACAATTTTTTCAACAAAAAAATTCAAAAACAATGTTTATGACTAGTGCATTATTTATTAGTCATAATCTTAACTGAGTAAAAGAAAAATATTGTTTAATTGAATAAAAAAATAAACTCTTAAATTAAACTATACTTTCAGAAATGAATTCACTACGTTTGCCAATCTTCGTGGCGCTAATGCTCTCAATGTGCACTACATACGCAGATCCGACGTGCAGGCCTAGTAAAAAGAATGCAAACAGCGTCGTAGTATGCAGTCCTGGTGACGCTGACTATGTACTAAAGAGAGGACTTGTATCCGATAATAATACCACTCGTAAAGTAATACTGAAAGATTGCAGAATAACTGATATAGATCAAGAGGCATTCAGCGGACTATCGGCTCTGAAACATTTAGATCTATCGAAAAACAAGCTAAGCAGAATGAAACTTGGCACTCTAGATGGTGCAAGACAATTGACACATCTGAATCTTTCTTATAACTCTATAACAGATATTCCTCTGGGTATTTTTGACAAGAAGCCCAATCTTCTGCTTTTAGACTTAAAAGGCAATAACATTGAAAACATACAACTAGGAGTATTAGATCCATTGTCAGAATTGAAACATTTAGATCTATCGAGCAATTCTATTTCTGGGAGTCTTTTAAATACTAACATTTTTGATCGCAGCCGAAAAATAACCTTCATGGATTTCTCCAGGAATGATATGAGTGAGACAGACGAAAATTTGTTACAAGCGTTCCAAGCTATAGAATTCTTAAATCTGGACAGATGTAAATTAACTGAAGTGCCTTCTTTTGCAACAAGGAGAAATCTTAGCACCATGAAGAGGCTCTTGTTATCAGTCAATCTAATATCCAACATAGATGATCCAACTACGTTTGCGAATATGGAAAATCTTGAGCTTCTTAATATCGGCTGGAATGTTCTGAAGAGCGTCCACGGAGACGTGTTCAGGCCTATGAAGAATTTAAAGATCATTATTTTAAGGAATAACAGATTAAAACGTATTGCCGATAATCAGTTTCAGAACATGGCCGCACTAAACAACATCGATTTGTCGAACAATTTGATTACTTTCATCCCGGTAAATGCCTTTAGAGGCACGGCTGTAAAAAACTTGAACTTGGCTAGCAACCGTTTTACGTATTTAACTGACAATTTCTGTCTAGAATTACGAAATTCCGGGGTGATGTTGCAAAAATTCTACTTCAACCAAAACCCGTGGCAATGTAACTGTCTCTTGGATATTCTAAAGGAAGTTGATAAGTTCGAAATAAGTTATAACAGCGTAAAATATGATGGCGCTCACCCGGTGTGTGTATCTGATGAACTTGTGTGCAAAAGACAAGATAATTTTAATGAAATATATGTTAATTTATACGATAAACTAATAACCAAAGGCAATCGGTAATGTGTATATTTTTTATGATAAAATATAGAAATGTTATGTAATACAAATATTTTAATAGGTATATGAAGAATAAACATATACGTTCTATGAATAATAGGATAATTAGAATACGTATAATATTTAAATAAAGAATTGGAATCTTTTATTATGATATGTTTATCTTTTCGCATACACAAAAGTAAGTAAATGAGTAGATTGAACATTCTTATAATTCATTTTATATTATTGTAACAGATATATATCAGTGAGTATGTATTAATGCTTATAGGTAGTTCGAACGATTATACAGTTGAGACTAGAACAGTTTGATATAGGTAATATTGCACTAAGCTATTGAATTTTTAGTTTATTAGCACGGGATATTTTTCAGTTCTCAAGTCTTAATATATTGTATTTAAATCGTATTGTTAGATTATAAGAACATAACATCGGTCTACTATAAAAGTTTATTGTATTGAGATCAACGCCATCTAGCGTCAGTATATAATACTTTTATCAGTGAGGTCCACTTCCAAACGTAAATATTAGTTAAGAACGTAGAACTTTCATTGATCGATCTATAAGTGAGCATAGTTTAAGCTGACTTACCTAGATGTCGTTGTTTTACAAATGTAAAGCCGTCCGGTTGTAACTTTGGAATTAGTTTTTGTTAAGTTTCAATATTGATTTTACATATCGTTTAATAATTAAGTTAGGTTATACTAATATATTTCATTTTGAATTCAGGTTTAACGTATTAATATATAAGATAATAGCAATAAATACGAAACACATGCGAAACATCTTAAAGTCAATTTATTTTAAGTTGATTGAAATTGAAAACCATAATGTTCATAGTTCGTAAAAAACTTAAGCGTATCTCTATCATCGAAACCTTAATAATCGTAATATATTTGGCAGCTGCTAGCAATATTCACATTCTTTCAACGTAATTTATTTCTAATTGGGACTTCTCTTC
>DWGW01001832.1:0-10616 GCA_018247775.1 Udranomia orcinus
ATACAGTCCTATATAGGTGTTAAGTATTTAATAAATTTAAATTATATATGTTTTCAACAAATGATGCATAGTATTAAAATAGAATTATAGGGGATATAATAAAAGAATTTGTCAATTTTACTCAAACTCTCAATAATATAACTAGTATCTTTGGATCTTGAACCGAAAATTACCTTTGTTACCGCAATCCAAAAAATTTCGGCGAACACAAAGAAACAATGCGGAACTATAAAGGAACCGTGGCGATCCAAAAAATCCTACAACCCGTACAAAATGTATAATTGTTAAACATAGCGAGGCAGAACCAATCGATTTGGTGGTTTGTGGTGTAATGGGAATTCGTTTGATCGCAAACAACTACGATCAAGTGAATATTTGTGTAGGAGAATAGCGAGCGATGGATGGGATAAAATTATTTTATCGTACCTAATCATTTTTCTAATATGCAAGGTGAAAATTGAAAGGTGATAGAGCATTTAGTTCATCATCACGACGCTACATAATATTAGTGTTTTCAGGCTGTTTTGTTCAGGTTAGAAAGATGTGAAATGGAGAGTAGGTACACTTAATGATACGTTGCAATTTAGTCATCAGAAGTTGCAACGTTTCTGTCGACAATGTAAAATAATCAGCATAAAACTTTGCAGGGGGAAAATGCTGCTGGGATATACAGACGCAGAATTGGCCAATATGGGTGGTTACGACTTAGTTCACTACGATGATTTGGCGTACGTGGCTAGTGCTCACCAGGAACGTATGTATTTTTTACATACCAACATTTTTAATAAAGATAATTGTTAGTGATAAGCAAGATTCCGTTTTTGTAAGGCTTACCGATGGCCTAAATATTCTGATCTCTTTGTTCAAGGTTCAAAGTATTAATGGCGAACAAAAACTAGGTCTATAATTTTATTTTTAGTTACTGTCGCTTATGACAATTTGGCAACTTCTGAAAAAACTCTCATTTATTTGATGATTATACATTAGCAGAAAAATATCTTAAAGGAAAGATCATAGTTGAATTGTAAGACAGGTCAAAGTTTTTAGTCATAAGTTTAATGAATATTTCGTGTGTAATGTTTCAGTGTTAAAGACCGGCGCATCAGGAATGATCGCATATCGCTTCCAGACGAAGGACGGGCAGTGGCAGTGGCTGCAAACCTCTTCGCGACTAGTTTATAAGAACTCCAAACCAGATTTTGTTATTAGCACCCATAGACCATTGATGTAAGTAACAACGAACAAACGTTTATAAAAATAAAATAGTTTATTTTATTGCTTGTGCGACAACGCAAAAGCAATGTCTTTGAAAAATATTTAAAGATTTGTAACTAGAGATAAAGTATATTAATTCTGTAATTAGTAACATACTTAACTTTGGTAGTATAAACAACAGTATTTTTTTTGTTACTCTATTGTCACGAAAATAATTGTTTCTTTTATAGGGAAGAAGAAGGGCGCGACCTGCTCGGAAAACGCACCATGGACTTCAAAGTCAGCTATTTAGACACAGGCCTGACCAGTTTGTACTTTTCCGAAACGGAACAATTGTCTGGCTGTGAATCTAACGTCACCACGCCCCCAAGAGCAGCAAGACGGTATAAGACTCAGTTGAGAGACTTTTTATCGACTTGTCGAAACAAAAGACGAGTGCCTGCTACTCCGGCTCCACCCCCAGTAGACTATTTAGCCGCAGACGCCGTAGCGGCAGCGTATACCAACCTGAACGGCGCGTATACTGCGCCCTATGGAGAGTATCCTCCCGCGCCGGCGTTGCATTACGCCCCACCACCTTTAGACGACAGGTTCATAACGGCGGACAATCTCTTCCATCAATACAAGCCGTTGTCCTACCATTACACTCCGTACGCACCGAACGGTTTCCTAGAACCGGCCCCGCCACCCGGCTACGAAGTAGCACCGCCATATCACAGGCCGCCTTCCAGAGAATACACTTACGTAGACAGTAGTGGGAGATACATGAGTCCCGTGACGGGACAGGAGCGACGGTCGCCGAGCGTCGTGGCCGGACCCAGTCCGGGCGGCTCCAGCGGTTCGACGGAGCAGGACAGGATGCAGCAGACGCAAGCTTCCGAGATGCCGCGGCAGACGGTGCTGATGTGGGGGGCGGGCGGCGCGGCGCAGGAGGTGCCCGTGGAGTACTCCCCACCGCAGGTTTGGCGCTACCATCCATCGCATTACCACACCGCTGAAGCGACTCAGTGAATTTAGCTCTAGCTTTCTATGTGCAATCACTCGAATAAGAAACGTACTTGTTTTTCAAACTCTTCACGATCACGGTTCGGAATATTGTTATTTATATTTATTTTTAAATGATTTTCGACCACGATTGATATACGTCAAGCAAAATTCAAAAATTCGGTTATTTATTACTGTGTTTTATTTTCGATTTTGGTTCTTTTTATATTTATTATTACAAATATGTTCTACATTGCAAACGGTGCCTCGCTCAATTGTTTTCCATGTTCATTCATAAAAATAATGATCTTCCTATTTTAAACAAAGTATTTTGTGGTCGCAAGGTCGAATTACTAGGTCCTTTAACTAAACAGGGTCTTTCCTCTATCGAACTATCTTTGTAGATACATTTCCTATTGTATATTTACGATGACGATTCGAATTATATCCAAATATAATGATTTTAGTAAAATATAGTCGATTTTTAGTTGTATATCTATATTACAATCACGCGATGCAATTACACGTATAGTATTAGATGTTTGTAAATATTTATTATATGCCTTAGGTTCAGAATTGTGTGGAGCTTTTGAATGGATTGTGAGTGTTCGCTTATTATTAATTTTATTTATTTTAATCAATATGAAAGAAGCAAAGCGAAGACATAAATGTGTAAAAAACGATAAAATGTGTTCAATTTTTTCTATAAATAATAAATCGTCTGGTTTATCAATATTATGTAATTAATGGTATATCTTTAAGAGAAGGTCAGATCTAATTATTGCAGGTCTGACTTTTGCAATTTCCAATCATAACCGAAAATATTGTTTATCAAATTTTTTTTCGACTTTAACTAGATCCTATTTGCTTCGCATTGTTCCTAAACGAATAAAATTATAAGCATAAAGAGTGAACATATCAGTTGCTGTACAAGCACGCAAATATTATTTTATTCACAAATCAGTTACATCAGTACAAGATGCCCCTATATTAACTTTTAAAATTGCATTAATATCAAAACTAAAGTGTATTGTCTCTTCGAAATTTAGATGAAGATCGTCTTTTGTTTATTATTTCAGTTGTATATACGATGATATGTATTTTATTTTGACAAGTGTATAATGAACAATATTCATGAAAATATCATTAGGAGTCCATGCCAAATCATCGTATAAGACAAAATTATCGTCTACATTTAAAATAGAATCTATAAGGCCACGCTCACTTTGGCCGCGTTTTCGTACAAGTTTCCTATGAGTAAATGCGTTTCCATACGAGTACAATGGAACCGTGCACGCTGCGTTTCTACGTGCGTAGCGAAGTAGCAGGTCATTCTGTGTACGCAGGAAAAAAATTTGTACGAAAACGTTACTAAAGTGACTGTGGTATCCCCACTGCTTATAGGGGCATCTGTGCGACCCACACTGCCATGCCAACGTGAGCAATAGCACTTGTAAATACACATCGCGTGCCTTTCATATACACTAGTTCCTTTGACTAATATGTCGTTCGTTGTGCAGTGACGGCGTTGGCAGGGCAACAACGTCGGTATCCTTACCTTCTGACGTCCTAGATATAACTTAGTATAGGATTTTGACTCACAAGGAACATTATCGTCGCCTTAGGTACATCTTTGGGTACTACGTCATCGATATTTTCTTCTTGTTTCATTATTCTTTGTATTATTTCCAGTGTGACTTAATTCTCCCTTTTCTTTCTTTATAAACATCATATTTCTTGAAATACTTCAAAAATTATTTATAAACGTGTTAAATTATTTTCTTCTTTTTATTATGTTTTAACTGTGTGATGAATAAGTATTTTTTATTCAACTTTATATTTGTCCTATTTGTAAGATAGTGTTCTTTGTGATCCAACAATCGATATATTTGGTCTTCTCACTGTATGTATATTTATAATAATTAAGAAGTATTGTATTGTCCATACGGGTGAACCGAGTTTTTATAATAATTATTCAAGTCATTAAGAAATTATCTTCCATTACGTGAGTTCCAATCGAATTATAAGTTAAGATAAAGAAAATTAATCTGTAAATTTGCACAACTTTTGTAATATGAATTTTAACACGTTTACTCAATGTATTCTTTAATAATCTTATTCATAGACATCTTCCTGAAAATTTGTACAATACATAAATTAATTTTATTGTTTAATTGCTATAATAGTAATAGGCATAAAATATATGGTGCATTGATGAACGTTTTGATTTCTTATTGAAAACTATAGTTTAATATTTATCAGACTATTTCATGTAGAATTCTTATAATCCGAATAATGTTTGTACACAATGAATGTTGTTTTGCTCCACACACCTTTTCTTATAACTTTCTTCGATACTAGGCTAAATGATGAACCATCTCGCCCAATGAGCTTTCTTCGTCGCAGGCATCTAATCCGTTTTGGCCTTCGTTGCTTATTTTTAATCTTTTTACCAGTAGAGCCCTTAGGGGCCGGGCTCTTAGGGTTATTCTGGTATAAGAGAATTGAACAGAGATAGAATGAGCTCAATGTCGCGTTCAGTAAATACTTCAACTTCTACTTCATGATTGATTCAGATGGGTTCGGAGATTCAGCTGCGAACTTCAAATGAAATATCGCAGATAAGTGTCCTGGTAATTGAAAAGTAACATCTTTTGTGAGAAAAAATCCTCACTGAATGCTAAGTAATTAAAATTTTAATAAAGCTTACATTTTCTCAGTAAATCTCCTAATCTATAGATAACATTAAAATCCAATCCAATTGTCTTATAGCTGTCGTCGCGTTTGTATTTTTTGCTTTAAAAAGTTCGTTCAAGAACCATTGTAAATGGACAAAGTGATACGAAAACGTCTGAAAATAATTAATGTTAGTTTTTATAAATTGTAAATTAGAATCGTTATAGATCTTATTACACGAAGATTTATAAAATTTAACATTTCTTCTCTCTCTCTGTGTCCTCTTTATACGTACATCACATCTGCAATTTTGCTTGCGTTTAATTCTATCTCTCGAAAACTTATGTTAGGTAAATGTTTTTAAATGGAACAAAATGTACATTATATCCTTTCATATGCTCTTGACAATGACAATTTTCGAGTTTAGAATATTCAGGCAGCAAAAATGTTGCTACCTCCGAGGACTCCTTTGAAACGTTTTTAAACTGTCTCCCTATTGTGTGTTATGTGCCTCCCTGTGTGTTATCTCCCTTACCATTCCACAACACCAAGAACACTACTATTATAAGGTATACATGTGGCGATGGCGGCTCTGGAGTCGAATCACAATATTTTCTACTACCATCCAAATAATATTAATATTAATGAAGATTAGCATTAGATAGATATAGATAACACCGGCCTGGTAGATAGTCAATAAATAAACCTAGTTATAAATCACAAGGTCTTCTTGCTTCGCGTGCCTTTGGGTCGTAAGAAGTTTAAATGCTACCATAATAAGAAACGTTTCGACTCGAAATCCACAGAACCTAACATTGCCTTGTGTTTAACTTAGTTTATTGGTAACAATTTTCTGTAGTCCCTGAATTGGTAAACAGCTTAAGAAACATTATTATAGTATTTACCATTCTGTGTTTAATTACTATTTAAGTATTTACGCCAACTCCACCCAAGGTCCTTGTATACGGAAAAAAACCAACGTAGGTGAGAACATTGAATTCTTTGTGAATATTACTGTTAATTTTATCCCATTTATGCGATATTCTAGTACTGGCACTTTTACCGTGTTACCGTGTCACCTTAGGGGTAGAATTTCTAAAGATCCTCTCTCATTCGCTCACTAACAGTGTAAAAGGAAACCTTATGCAAATTTCAAGGTCCTGGCTCCAGTAGTTAAGGCTGTGCATTCTCATGTATAGGAACTCAATGCCGCCTATGAATATTTGTAATCAACCTAAGACATGATAGATATTCTGACTTAGGTTCACTGCAATTATGGTGCTACCGCTGAACCCGTTGATACCCAAAAATAAGTTGAAATGAACGCTGTTTCAGTGTGTCCCACGTATCATACCATTTAAACATCGAGGTGGCATGGCTGGACGGAACAGAAATAGTGTAGCAGCGGTTTCTCCGGAGTCGAACCATTAGTCTTGTAGCACAAGTCTATTAATTAGTCAAAGAATAACTTATAAATCTCTTTAAACAGATTTATAAAGAAAGATTTGTATATTTATAAAGAAAATGTATGTTGGCCATTTTGGTCACAGTATCTTTTTAAATTATAACCTTTATGTTTCAAAGTTTCATTTCCATTTCCTTATTCCTTTCATTAGTATTTTTTTGCGTCAAAGAGTAATAAAACATCCTCTCAAACTTTCGCATTTTTAATATTAGTAGGACATATATCTGCCAGCCACGATGAACCCATCATCACTTACCTGTAACTATATAAAATGTAGATGTCAGTATGGCTGGACATCAATCTATTATTCTCTCCCGTATTTACAGCCCCCGTTCTTGGATTCGATTTCGCTAATGGCGTCCTTTGTTCCGTGTCGACTATTTACGAGCGATTGCTATAATAGACTGTGCGGTTATAAAAGGCGCGTTCTGGTCCACCAGATCCGAATGCCACACAAGAACATAAGTTTTGATGACACCGCCACTTTTTCGCGATATATGTCTTATAGCAGCAGCGTTTTTGCTGCTATATTATGGTTTCAAGTGTATGGTGAGGAGGCAACGCATTTGTAGTTCATCTAAGAAATAAGTTTGATCTTGGCTTAACGTATACAGACTGATGATGATGAGATGTTATGCAGTGGCTTACTTTCAGGACCGCATTTTCGTTTGTTACCTCATTGTTATACAAAAGCTGTTGATCCTTATTCGCTTGTTTACTTTGTAAGATTACGATATACGGGGATATGTTGGCTTCGTCTAAACAAGCCGCGGGACTCGGAACGTTCCAACTTGCTGAAGCAATATTCTGTTGTAACCAAATAACAAAACTAAACAGCAGTGCAAATAAAGATTTATTGCTCGACCTCGCTCTATTTACCGTTTCCGTTTGCGATTCGATTCCGCTAACATCCTCTATCTTGTTCCAGGTAAGTTGCGGGGTATTAGCCCGGGGGAAGGTCAGTGGTCCATCGTCATTCCACAGAGGGTCGCGGATCCTCACAAATGTATCTGTAATGGACCGTAGCGTAACACGTCCTGAATATCAAAATTTCCCAGCGAAATTGAGGTAAGAATGCCTTTTTTCGGCTTGTGTGGTATTCTGGAGGAAGCCATTTCATGCTTGGATGTTATCGTTACGATGTAAAGTTATTTAGATTCATCTCTTTTTCGCCTCGAGAGTTTTTCTGGGCGTGTGCGTGGAATTCTGATGACTGTTTTTTTTAAATCCCGCGTGAGATAATCAGGTTCGTATTCTGTTACGTGGCAGTATGATTTGTATGCATTAGGCTGCGTTTATATGACACGAATTTTGTCGTCGCGGCTGGCCGGCCTTGAGATCGCTGCTTAGGAAGAATACCAATGTTATGGCCTAGTTCATAAAACATAAATCTCCTATGACTGAAAAGATAGGACGCGACCACCGCACAGCCAGGTGCGGTCGCCGCAGGACAATTTTCGTCTTGTGCAACTGATACATATGTAATGTTTGCTAACATTCTTTATGCATACAACCAAATTACAACCAAATTAAATTTCATGTATGTGTATGTATGGTATTTTGCTGATTCATCGTCTGTAAGAAGCTGTAAGAACTGATGTGGAGGCGAGTTCCTCGACACAGTCGCTCCTCGACCAAAATCGATGAATTCAATTTACGGGGATCCGCAAAATTAGGGGAGGTTCATTTGCAGCGAAATTTGACAAGTGTATTGGATCTTGCTTTTGACACACATAATACCTATATACTTTCACTTAACAACTTTTAAATCAAATTAATACACTTAGAGAATTTACTTTCGCCAATTAGTTAAATCTAGCCGTGATAATAGTATTAATACTGAAATGACACCAGGATTAATGTATGTGATATTAATCTTAATAGAGTTAAATCAGGTAGTGTAAGCGATAACGATCGAGAGGGTTCCTGGGTCCTGGGTTCAAATTAAGAACAGACTCCAAAATTGAACCTTTCCAATTCATATTCGCTTTTAATACTAATAACAAGGTTGCTGTTATTTCACGCCCCACGTATCCCAAGTTTCCAATTTTTAATATATAAAGAAAATAAACAAAAAGTACTGGGTAGGTACAGTACAGTGCCTTATTAAACAAACCCTCCATTCCCTTCATGTAACATTCATAACAAAGCCCCAGGCACCTACCGAGGGTCCCAAAATAAGCTAACCATACATTATAATATGAAATACTCAAGTGTACGCAAACTTAGCCACAATTTAATGTTCGCACAGACTTTGTGATCTTGGCCACGGTACTTTTTGAAGGCATTAATTTAAGCTTACTTATACGCGTGGGTTATAGGAGGAACGAGGATCTTGTTGCTGTAATTGTTTCTTTGAGATAATTGTGTAGTTTAGAATTAACCTTTTTTCTATATATTTTTGTTTAGGAAACATACAATCTTATCTACCATAGAAGTGATATTGACAGTCGTTACATTTATCAGCTATTTAAATTTATCAGCTTTTACAGCTTCCACTAATAAATTACACATGAAAGCAAAATACAAAAGGAAAAGTTAGGAGCCAACAAACAAAATAAAGTATGTATGTAAAAGTTCATACAACTTACTTTACTGTCAAGATTTCTTGCGATACGTTCCTCTTGAATTTGCCGATTCCCTTTATTCTATTTTATTTTCATGAAGAACGTATAATACCTAAGGAACTCTAGCCGTGGCGATCTTCAACTGCCCGATTCTCAGTCATTCCTTCCGCGCACATGCTGATTAATGATCTTCCTCCTGAGGAATCCCCGAAACAAACATGGGGTTCTTCAAACGTAGCACAAAAGCTGTTCTAAGCCTGCAATGCATTGGCCACCCCTCTGGTGTTGCAAATGCCCAGAGACGACATCGACTCGATATCAAAATCCTTATTGAACTTATTCTTATTATGGAAATGGTATTGCACATGCTAATCTCAAGTTTCAAAACGCGTTTAGGTACATTACGCGACTGTTTTTATCTATCAATGTTTTGAGCATTTTATTACGGTACATGGTTTCGGCACGGAATCTCGTGCTTCATTGCGAATAAGGGCCCAGATGGCGTGCCTCTTCGCAAGGCTACGTTAGGTTCATATAGCACAGTGGGCAGTAAAGCCATCGAGAATTGCCACGTAAGTAGGGAAAGCTCGAGACCCGCAAACCTCTAGTAGCAGAAAGCCAAGACGGCGCATTGAAACTGCAGGCTTGCTTCTCCGACCAGATAAGCAGTCTTGGACACAGCCTAGTTTATAAGTCTTTAAAGTTAGAGGAGGGCCCGTACGGCATATATCTGTTCGCTTAGCATATGGAAAAAAAAGCTAGGTTACATATACTCGTAAAAAAACAAATAACGTAAGGTGCTACTTAAGCCTTTCCCTATGTTGAAAAGGAGCGTAAGTGACGAAATACATATAATACTTTGATATCAGACACCCGTTTACTTATACTCGTAAATAGTGTGATATTTAATCCTACATCGTCTACTCTTTTCTTTGTGTCGGGTCCTTGAGACCTTCTTTATGTTGTATTGGATATGAGACAGGTTGGTTTCTTGTCTGATGTTGTCTGTAACTTGCTACTGGCGCCAACTGTACTACGTAATATGAATTGGTTCAGATGATGTTTCACTTCTGTATACTGGCAGTGCCTTGGATAGGGTATTGGCAGCTACCAGTGATCTATGGGAATAGGAAGTTTAAGCGGAAAAAATATTATTGTTATTGACCTGTTATGCTGGCGACTTCTTGGTATTCATGACCATAACAAATGAAGTAAATTACTTTACATCTTTGTAAACTAGTAAACCTGGAAAATGAGGATTAGACGGAGGCGAAAAAAAAAGGTTGTCGAAATTAACATTTTAGATTTATTAACCTTCATCACGCCTCGAAGCTATATTTTATTATAGAAAAATAAATTGATATTATAGAAAGAATTTGTCGAGAATTCTTTCGCAACGATGAGATCTAAGGTGGTGCACGCAAGCTCAAATAATGCCTGTTCACTCTTGCCTTGATAATAATAATGGCAACATTTCTATTTGCTTCCAATCAGCTACAATATAATCGAGCAGCGTCACTATTAACTCTCAATTGAGTTATTAATATTATATATTAATACTAGCTGACCCCGCGCACTTCGTACCGCCCCATTCATTTCACTGTTCCCGTTCCCGTTCCCGTCCTCGTTCCCGTTCCCGTTCCCATCTCTGTCTGCATTTTATTATTTCATTTCACATGCCTTTATGCCACACTCAAAACGATTAAATT
>DWGW01001833.1:0-10613 GCA_018247775.1 Udranomia orcinus
AAGTTATGGAGTAACATACATAAAAAAAAATACGTGTTGAATTGATAACCTCCTCCTTTTTTGAAGTCGGTTAAAAAGCGGCACCAACCTTCTCATTAATGTTGTTCTACGAAAACAGTTTGTTTTTTAATGAATGTCATGATGGAATACTAAAATATAATATTGTCCGAAAATTTTACCTTTTTTCACTCAGGGGTACTTCGCATTATGCTTGATTTCATTGGGGGTCCGCGGCTGAAAAAGGCCCGGAACCACTGGGATATGATATCCTTGGGATTTGTTTTCTCAACCTACCTTCATCCAAAAAATTCTTTTTGGTTAATATTGTGGTTACCGTCTTTCGTCCTTATTTCCTATCGCTAAAGGTATAACTGATATTGTACTTAATACAAATGTAAAACTTAACTTAGAAGTTCGTAACCTAGCACTAAATTCTTCTTAACACACACACACACACACATAGCTAAAACAAATGAGATCCTTACCGACTTCACCTAACTATAAACAAACATTTCAATGATACAAACGTGACATGTGACGTTAAAACACGTAGATATTACATATAGGCGTCGCCTAACTGTAAAGGAATTACATCAACACAAGGTTGAGAACTTGATAAGAGTCTGTGCACCCGCCCTTACAAGGCCGTATTGTGAAAGTACCTACGTCTTTTTAAACGAATTTAATTACGGTCGCACGGCAGGCGACAGGTAGCTTCCGAAAGCCCTTTACGGAAAATTCGTAATTCGGGAAACGTAATTCTGTATAGAAGAAGGCCCGAAATGAATTTTATTTCGCCGGGACAAAGTTACCGCTTTCGCTGTGTGATAACAGATGGCGCTACGTGTGTCAACGGTTTTTAGGTTTTTGAATTACTCTTGGAGCAACGTCACAACAATTTCTGGCTTAGCAGCAGTGTTCTTGCTGCCGTGTTCCGTTGTTTGTAGTCAAGGAGACGTACTCAAATGCGGCTTCCAATCTTAGTCCTCATAAGTAGCAACACCATTTTTGTCGATCTAAGTAAGAACTGAGATTTTATCTTTGGTACACCAAAGACGCTTTCTGTTGTCGATAGTTCTACGGTAAGATTCACAATAAAGCCATATAGGAGCCATAAATGACGTCACACCAACTTCATGACTTAACCCCCCCTCCCCCCTTAGTGTGACGTCACATATTTTTACACTAACACATTTTTTCGGTAATTTTTTTTTATTTTGTGTTGTTCTTAAAGCATATTATTTTGATACTTGGAACAATGTATTCTAGACCGTGACGATGTGATATTTAAAACCCATCCACACCTTGTCACACAATGTCACAATTTGTCGACCCCCTCTTCTTACTAACTGATTTAATCTATGAATGGCCCTTATAAATTAATATTTCCACTCAAAATGCCGAAAATAACAAAATAATAAGTATACCTATGAATATGGATCGGCTTTCGTGTCGACCTGGGCAGCAATTAAAAACAAACTACCCCAAATCTGGGGGTAATTATCGCATTTCCCTAATTCCCAGTTAGAATTTCCATTAAGTAGGGTTTTCCTGCAATTACCAACCCTTTCTGGATGAATAATTTCATTCCCCACGCGTTTATAACTGGGATATAATTAATAGGAATTTTTATTGTTATTTATTTATCACCCTTAAGTACACCAATTTGCATTTGTTAAGACACGCCTAATTGTTTACGCAATGATGGGTACTGTTTACCTTTTTTTATACATTCTCTGCAAGTAACTGTGGCTAGTGTATGCGAAAATGATAGAAAAAAATATTCGAAAATAATTTGCACGTAGCTTTTTCCTTTATCCTTTTTTAAATCTATTATTATCATGTCATGTTAATACTCTATAAGCTCGGATTGCGTTAGGAGTGGATTTAAGTCTAGTGCAATAGGGGTGAGGATCGAACCCACGACCTCGATCGTGTCCCACACCCCAACCACTGAGCTATTGCTTATGCAATTTCCCAGTTAGAATTCCCAGGGCTATTGTTTATGAAACCCATCACTTACTTTTATGCAATTTGTTAGTCTTGATTATAATAGGTTATTGCTTATAAAATCCATCACTTTTCGCCGATCAGTTTTAATTGCACCAACAACCCCATTTACCCTATCGCGTGCGTTAAAAACGCGACGCCAACCAATCTTCATTCTAAAACGGGTATTTCTCGGGACCACTAACGGAAATTTATGCGTCGGTACAACGCAGAATCTTCGTATAACGCGCAACCTCCGATAACAATTACGGCGTTAACGTGACAGAGGTGGCGTTACGTTACGTTACAATGTCCCCTAAATGTTATTACAGAAGCGAGGTGAGGATAAATATGCTTGATACGATGACTATACAACCTGTTTTTGTGATGTGTATCTTGTTATAGTTTTAGTGTTTGTGCGTGCGTATAAGTGAGTGTGTGTGTGTGTGTTTTTGAATGCGTGTGTGTATTTTTTTGTTGGTCATATATAATGGACAATGTTTCTGGCCTTGCATCTAAATGTTATTACAAAAGCGAGGTGAGGATAAATATGTGCAGTAAGGATAGATCTGTTTGTTGAATGATGATGTGTGTGTGCGCGTGTGTGTGTGTGCTTGCCCTTGTAGTTTCTCTTTAATTTTTTTTTATTAAATATTTCCTCACCCATACTCTCTTATGTAAATTAATCTAAAATACCAACAAATGCGTTGTAATTTCGAAGGATTAAAGAGTTATACGCTTTGTGAGAAGATAAAATGATAAAATAAATGTTAAAAAAAACGTAAGCGTCCTTGACGAAGTACCTACTATGGGCACTTGTACAATAAGGAAAAAATATACCATAACGTTTCAATTTCCAAAATTGTTTATGGAATATTAAAATCGGCTGCTACGTGAAATTAAGTTTAATTAATTTGTCAAACACACGACAGTGTACCGCCAAGTTTGTGTCCAATTAATGTTTTGCCGAGTTCATTCTTATCTAAGTGGTTATATTAAATTGGTTGTTACAAAGACTTGGAAAATTGATTATCATTTCTAATTTTGTACATCGTTATATATCTATGTATAATAGAAAAATATCTTCAAATAATAGGTTGGGGAAAAAGAAATCCATTATTTTCTCGGTAGGTGGCTTTAGTTATCGATATCTCGAAAAGCATCTATCAAACAATTTCAAGTTTATGCTCGTTTATTTTAGTTAGTTTAGTTTATTATTTAACCGAAGGGTTCTAACCTAGTTCTCAGGGGAAGCAACGCATTTGTGTTCGATCTGAGAAGGAATTTCGATTCTGTCTTGGGTTGATTACAGATGTCTATGGGCGTCAGTTACCGCTTATCATCAGGTAGATTGCATGCTCGTTAGCTACCCCAAAATAATAATAAAAACTTTCGTCTCAAAGCATACTAACATAATATAGTTTTTCTGTGTTCGAACTTCATAAATTATCATTTGCTATCCATTGATGCATAGTATGCATTATGCATAGTAGTTTGTCATATCCAGCATTTTCGGAGGTCCTATTAAAGTAGGGTCAGTCCAATGTGCGTATATGGCTTGTATGTATGGCTGTATCACATATACTTACGTTTTTCATAATTGATCAGTGCCATCCAAGGATGCTCATCCAATTCGGTCACGGTGCCCCCAAAGATTCTATCAGTGTTATCGATTCCACATTCGGACACGTCTGGTAATATGGAACCTGCAGGAGGCCTTGATGTTGTTTCCTTGGTACGAGGCGTGGAAGTCCCAAGGAAGTCAGGTGGACAGCAAACCTAGAGCAATCAATAAGTAGATAATGAGCGAATCACAATTTGGAAACGTCATAACTTTTGAAGACCACCTCCATTTAGGGGTGCGTCAAAGCGTTCTCAGAGCATTATTTTTGTTTTAAAACCAAATTTTAATTTAGATCTGTAATATGTATAAAATTTAAATATATATGTAACATATTATACCTGTTCCTTCTTGCTCTCTTCATCAAATCCACAGTGCAACTGTTTCACAAGATTAAGAAAATATTGACCTTTCTGAAGGCCTGTGTTTAATCCTGCACATTCTTCTAAGAGGATGCATTTTACTCCATTACCGCAATTATCTACAATAACACAATACTTATATTACCGTGGAAGAAATACTTATTATAACAGTACCGTGGGAAAACAGGTTTAACACATAGAGATGGTAGAACATATCATGGTTTGCACGGAGATACTACGGCCCCATCTATATCTGGCTTATAACTATGCAGCTATATGCATCCCTGCCGTATTTTGAATTCAATAATGTAAGTGAGATACAATTAACCGAGGCGATCCCAGTTAGTCCTCATGATTTTGTCTTGGTCGATTACAGATGTTCATGGCCAGTATTAAGCATTTGTTATCGGGTGGGTTGCATGCTCGTTTGCTAACTCGATGTTAATTATAATAATATATGACATTTTTACATGTTACATTAGAGACAAGAGGTTCTTCAAAATCATGGGTTTACTTTTAAAGCACATTTATCAGTTAAACTAGGAAAAGTTTATTAATAAATTCATCTAACAGGACTTCGTTGCAAGTAAAATGTAAATTTATCATTGTGTAGAAAAAGTTTAGAGTAGATATTTATTGGACACAATTTTTAGTAATTAATGTTACTTTATAATATTTAAAATATGCCGCTATTAGCAACAACAAAGTTGTAGCGAGTTTATCTATGCATATCGCATACATAATATATGTACCTATTACCTATACATATCCTTTGCTTATGAACCATGAATAAGTGAATATGCAAGACTATACTTGAATAGTAAAAATAAATAATAGTAAGTAGGTAAGTAATAATATATTACTTACTCCTTTAGTTTATTAAGTTTATTCTTACCTACGTACATACCAAAGATTAATTATTTCTTAAATATTTCTACGTTATATACATACATTAAATACATTCCCATTTTGTGCTGTTATTACTGACTTATGACTTGCTTAACAGAATCATCTGATATGCGCATATATAGATAATAATTTTATTTTTATACTTATATCTGTACAAATGTCAAAGGTAGCAGACATTACAGGTTTATGTATAGTCTATACTATAGTGTTTGTTTATATTTTTATAACGATTTATATTGTTTATCTATATATCCATAGTTCTGGTGAAAGTTGCTAATGATTAAAGTATAGTAATAAAAGGCTTACCCTGTGCAAACACAGAAAATATACTCGCAACGAAATATACAAGCGTCGTTTTTGTAAATGACTCCATAGTCGGCGTACACTAGGAAACACGATATAACAAAAACAAAACGCCTTATATTAAAACACGGTTCGAACACGTCTGATGGTAGTTGCTAATTGACCCTCGTAACGACTACAAATTAAAGGTTATCAACACATCACTAAAAGTAGAAATAATTTTCATTCCTGTGCGCGAGTGGGCACTGACCATCCGATTAAACGACGGCACACAATTCTTTGTTTTTAATAACACAGGTTCAAATTTTATCACATATCTTATTTACAACAAACTTCGTCTGTGTGTAAACCCGTACTGAAGAATAAATGCGTGTTTTTTCCTTATATAAATGTCTCTTCTCATTTATATGAGTGGACTAGTTTTTTCCCGCGACTTCGTGTTGTGATGTTGCAAAATGTAATGTAATTTATAATTTTGTTATTCTGTACAGCAATTGTGAAGTAATGGATATCTGTTTGTATTCACCTAATTCACATTTAATGATATACTCTGAGAATTAAAGAGAGAGATAGAGAGGGGAAAAGAGACAGAATTGACAATGGTTTAATTTTAAGCTCGTTAATTTAAATAGTCGTGAAAATTAACCTAATATTGCACGAGATAAGGAAGACGAAATTGTTTTGGAACTCCATACGTGGACATTATTAATATATAGGTACCTACGTAACTAAAACAAATGTATTGACAAATGTCTGTCTATAATGTTTATCTACACGAGCTTGTCATGGATGATGTAAGAGTCCTAATTCCCGTTTAAAAACCCCGCTGAGAATGAGTAAGCTGGTTGGTATGTGAATATGCAGTTTATGTAGTTACGACCATAGTAACGAGTAACTTAGACCATAGTGCTATAGTTGCTCCTTCTTGCCGTAAACGGGACTTCGAGTTCGCTATGAGTGGAAGCTCAAATCGCACAGTCCACGACTCCGGAAAGGACGGACCCAACGGGTCACCCAGGTGAGACGTCGTGTTGCTGGACAGATTTCTTTTTTCTTTGTTAGTACCTAATCTATTTGAAGCCGATTTCGTAAAGCCGTTTCCAAATTCAGAAGTATATGTCTTATGTTAAGTTAATTAATTTTAAAAGCTACACCGGATCCTTTCGCGGCCTTAACTGGGATGATCCTTCAAGAAAATACCCTAAAATCAGTGATACCAACACGTAACATCTGTGAAATTAATCATCATTGGAGTCTATACATTGGCAGGCGGGGATGCATAAGTGCTTAGTGGTAATATTGTGGTAAGTGCCGTTGCCTAGATTACCTTAGCACTAGGGCATAGACAATTATTAAAAACTATAACAGTATTGATGGGTTGCTAATCCATAGAGCTAATTTGAAAGTGTTATTAAGTGTAGCCTTGCAATGTCCTTCAAACAAATTTAAAAGGTCTGATACTCCGCTGTTATGAAAGAGAAAAAATTAAAGCTCCTTTAATATAGGTATTTTAACTTAATTCGACTTTCAAATAGGATAGATAGAATTCTTTAAAAAAATGTGACTGCATATTGTCTATTAAATATTTTAGGTGTATTAATAAAGTGATTATTCATCCAAGGCTCATCGCGGGATTTTTAGCTATGGGTCGCCTTAAATAAATAAGTTGTTTTATTTCAAGTTTACGTCACGGGGAATATTTCATGATACAACCAAAACAAGAAGATAGGTATTTGTGGTTTGCCAGATATGTCTTATGTTGGCACTGGACATGACTATTTGTATTTGTGTATTTGGCAAACATCGCCATGTTTAGATAGTATACTTGGCTTTATTAATTATTTGACCATACAGCCAATAACAAACATAGTCTATAATATTGGTCTATAACACATTGGCTTCTGTAAATAAACATAGTTAAGAGTAAGAAGAGTATTATATATAATTGTTTATATTTTTGTACATAGTAATAAAAGGCATTGTTGTTTATTATTGTAATATAATATAATATGTATAAAGTTATGTAAACCGGCAAAATATTAAAGCATGTTGTAAATAGTAGAGTTAACGGCAAAATCTTTGTATGCGTATGTAATTGCATTGTTAGGGTATTGTGATTACTAAAGTTATTATACCATAACTGTGTAAATATATGCCAACTATTTTGTTAAGTTAGAAATAATTATAAGACTGCAAATAATTCTTAGTTCTGTAAATAAAGTTTCGAATCATGTCGGAAGACGTTGGAAAATTATAAAAAAGAACACATTGGCTTCTGGTACTAAATATGTGTGTTTATTTAACTGCCATGTGAAGGTGGCGATTCAAATGGCTATTTGAGTTTGCGATTGGATGTTTGTTGTATTTGACAGAACCAAACACTTATATATTATCTACATATGGTGGTATCTAAATATATATTATCTACATATGTTTACTGTTAGCCAAATATGCGGGATTCGCAAATATAAATAACCATTAATGCCCAATTGCCTGTCTGTGCAACTTTCCCTGCACGTCATACGTTTTGCCAAATATAAACAAACACCAAATAGCGAATACAAATACCCATGTGAAGTGCTACCATTACAACAACAGTATTTACTCTTTGTATTGTATTTGTCTGCGGTTGGTAGATTGTAATGCTACTTGATATTTGAACTTCTTGAACAATTATGGTTCGCTTTGCATAACAATGGTTTGTTTATTAAGCCTATATTTAAAATAAGGTCACTATTAATATGACTATATAATGCTATTTAGCAGTGCAATATAATTATTCCGTACCTGTAGGTACATATCAACGTTGGAAAGCGTAGATTTAAGTTGAAATACTTACGAGTAAGAACAAAAATGAATTGTTGAGATAACATAGAATATATATTCTATTAAAAGGATTTTGTTTGAGGATAATTATCGCTATATTTAATTTAGTAATCTAACTGTCGAACATAATCGCTACATTTTGTAAACAAAAAACTAAATTTCTTTTTATTCCAGTGAACTGCAATAACTACCTATATACTTAACAAAGTTTCACTAGGATATTAATTCACGAATTAACTAAGAACACAAGATATTAAATGTAAGTAGGTGTGTATATTTCACTCATGTGTTTTTGCAGATCGCTAAATAATTTGATACCGACGACAAAAAATGTGAGACTTCTCAGCAATTGCCACGTTAAAGGATCTTTGGAACTTTCATTCCATATGCCTTGAACGTAATTCCACTTACTGAAAATTTTACACGTGTACATTCTGATTGTATCCATAAACTGAAAAATAATTGATATGTGAAATGAAAATACATGTAAGCAGTTACTTTGTTCAAAAACAGAAATCTAATGATGATGGAATACACTTACGTAAATGAAGAAAATATAACAATAATTTAATTAAAATGGTAAAATAGTTTAGTAAAATTTGCTTTAATGAAGTCGTGGCCAAATAGTTCTAGATATGTTTGATATTTTTAATAAAGTTTTCATGTTTATAATATATGTATAAATGAGGTAAAAGATACAAATAAAAAATAAAATAAACACTTATCTTTACTACAAATAAAAATAAACAAATGTTTAAAAAGTTTATTTATCTGCAAACGATAAACATATTCACAACTCCATTAGCAATAAGGACTAGTTGTTCTTTCATTTTACAAAACAAATGAAACTAAGGTTAACATTTTTGTTTTTTTTTTCCTTATTACAAAATGTTTTCTAGTGATTAGGGGTTATCCATCCAGGGGTCGACAAATTCAATCGCGAATAATTAAAGAAATACGCTTAAAAAACAACACGAACTTAAAGATTAAATAATTTTTATCGAGATGTGTTATTGTAAAAGTATGTGACGTCACACTAGGGGAGCGGCTTCGTGTGACGTAACTTATGTATGGCCCCTAAAAGTTAATCACTAAAAAGTACCTTTTACGATTGAGTATTCATTCATATGCACGATAACAAACAAAACAATCGAAATTGTTGAAATTTGGGTTTAACCATTGTCCATTATTTGTGTTTATTTTTCCGTATCTTTATCCTGGAAAAGATGAAACTCATGTATTAAAGGAGTATGCATTGTAAATGGTTTTATGTAAAAATATCGAACTATGTTTAATGGTCGTAGCTGAGTATTAGAAAGGTGACTCCAAACCTCTATGCCTTATTTTAATAGGGTCCACAGGTCTCAACTCCAGATTTCTAAATTATGTCTAACACAGCTGTTCCTAAAGTTGACTGAACTGCGAGCACAAGCACATCTTAAAAATCCGGATTGGGAAAAATAAGTAATAATATGTATTAGGAAAAATGTTGTATATTTTATAAAAGTAAAAAACAAAGTAGCTACTACTAACCATACGACGAAATATCACAAAACGAGGTTTGACTCGGGCTTGCCGTTGGCCAGTCGCCCGTCAGTTTGCCGGGAATTATCAAGAGCCAGCACACCTAAAGTATTTACCTATCACTAGGGAATTTTGTCCCAGGATTTGAATACCGGGATCGAATTCCCACCACCCACCAGTAACTCATTCATGCTTTGCGCTGGAAATACTAGTCTATACATATAACTTTATTTACACTGGAAGCTTAACATTAAGATACGGTCTGGTTGTGATGAATACAAAAAAATACGAGTTTCCAAACAATTAAAGATAGTTCAAATCCAATTGAAAAGGGTCCAGATTTAGCTTGATACGGTAAAGCAAAGTTATTTTATATTGGAGACCCAAGACTGCGAAAGGGACTTAATTATATCTGCCGGCTTCCAAAGGCCTCAATCGAAAAGAAACATTGCACTATCACAGAATATTAAGGGCAACCACAATACTTCGGTTGTAAAATTCTGCCACCTAGGTATAGATTTAATTTAACCTAGCAAAAAACAACCAGTTCTTGACTCCAACTTTTTATTATCGAGGTTTATCTGCGAATGTGGTCTAGGATCCAATCCATGTACGTCGACACCCGTGTATACACTCCAGGGAGGCCTCCCACGCCGCACCGCTTAGATCCATAGGATACAATGCCTCGCTGCACGTACCGAAGGCCGAAAGTCTCATAAAGGCCAGGATAAAGAAGAGGACCCCCAGAGTCACCCCCACAGGAGTCCTTATCCCTGATCCCGCCTGCACATAACTGCTTGTCATAGATACGTGGAGATCTGGAAAGAATTGAAGTAAGAAATGAAATATTAAAATGAGAAGGAATTTAAATGATGATCTGAAAAAAGGAAAGAGGTATAAATTAGAATAAACCCGAATAACACAAAGGCTCTTGGTCTTGCTTAAAAATATTTTGCAATGAATGGCACTCAAATGCTAAAAGTACATCTCCACTAAAAAGTGTGGCTATCACTGCATCTTTCATCCCAGTACCACTACCACAAACACCATACTGCCAGAAATACACGACGAGGAGGCAC
>DWGW01001834.1:0-10611 GCA_018247775.1 Udranomia orcinus
TTTATTACTCAATTTTAAAATTTAATTAGAAATGTATATTCGTATACATTGTAAATATATATTTTTTTGTGCACATTACAAATTAACTACTCCCAATTAGCAACTATATAATTATAAACAAAGTAATTTTCAGTAAAATAACTCAATAATAAAACAACAATTCAGTATGCCACCTTTATATGATGAATAATAAAAAAATATCCAAATAATTATTATAATATCATTAATTAGCAGACCAAATAAGCAATTAAAAGTAATTATATATTATTTCTTGTTAGCTTTTTCAAATTCTCCACCAGAATGAAACACTAATAGAAATAATTATAAGTAACTGTTAACAAATTTGATGCAAAATAATTAAAACTATTTTAACTTTAAAATGATATTGAATATTGTCAGCCACAATAAATAGGTAGTTATGAGTAAATTATTATTTCTATAATATTCATACACATACATATAGTTATCTATCCTATTTGTGTCATACACAAATACAAGTAGATGTTGTTGAGTAGAATTATTAAAACACAAAATTCTTGTTAAGATTTTTGACTTGCTGGAGAAAAGACCTTATACAAATTAAGCCATTATAGTGTCAATACACAATGTCCATATATCACTTATAATACATAACTTATTTGTCCCAACAGTACAAAATATGGCAGACCCTAGAGAAGGACCCACTGTTCTCACATCACACCATCACCCCGCCCGTCGAAGAGCAGAAACGCATAACCCAACTGCAACTGAAGAAGATAAACGAATACAAGTTCATATCAAACGAGATGTTCAATGGCAGTTACAGCAAAAGAGTGAGTTAATTCTGTATATAAATTCGAATAAGTTATTTTTCATTGATATCTCCTGGCATATCTAAACAAATTTAAGAGAGTTTTAGCATCTTTGTAGGTTTTGGAGAGTTCTGGATTTTGTATTGCATTAACTAGATGCAAAGTGTATCAGAGCGGACTTATTGCCTCGATACTGCTTGGACACAGCAGATAAGTTCTATTATGAATTATGATTACTTAAATGCAGCTTTAAGTCTAAATATCATGTGGTCTGCTGCTCACCCGGTCCTTTTACCTTGGTCGCCCACCTGCTGACATGGATAAAAAATTCAAAATAGTACCTGTACAAAGAAGTTGAAGTCCATTAAAAAATGCATTTCTACTACTTTAGTCAGTCTAGTATAGTACCATCACAAAAAACGTTGTAAAAACTTCCAAAAATATAATGTCTAAAAACCTTCACTGTCTGAACAACAATTAGGATAATGATGTGTGTGCACTGTCTCACATCCAATTAAATTTCAAATTAAGTCGAAAGTCACACTAGATAATTATTAATAGGGAATTATTAAATAGAAATCAAGAGAATAAAATAATTATTGATTGAAAATATTTGTTGAAACCTATTGAATACGTATATGTAATAACAGTCGAAATAACAGACGAAAGTTTGGTTTCGGCCAATTTCGACCTTAGTTGCGGTTACGGACAAAATATGGCCGAAAGTTTCGGCCGAATTATTCGCATTATTTTCTTAAAACAAAGCACGAATCTGTTTCTAATTTGCAATAAACTATGATTATGAAAGTCCCGAATTTTTAAAATCCCGGACAATTGGCATATCCATGGTTTCGGTTTAGGTTGAAAAATTAGTTTCGGTCGGACCTTAGCAATGAGAAATAATTTTAATTATACAGATTAAATTTATTTAGTGTTTATACCTAAAATTATTTTATTTATTTCTTCAAGTTTTTGCACCACAAATGTTAATTATGCAGAGTTTAAAGTGATATGTAAATATAATACTAATTTTATTGTAACCGATATTATATGCTTAGGTACCTATATACTAAGTATTCTTCGATTGTTGTATGCACTTTTAGAGCGTTCGAATGCTGTTGCGATTGTTCGACGGTTCGATCTCGATATCGATTGACATAAGCGAAAGGGTTTTGCGCTATCGCTTCGTTTGTTTACTCGTAATAGTGTGACTGAAGTATGCGATATGCCGATGTTGATTTTACGTTGATACGCTAATGTAATCCTTGCAGTTTTAAATTGCACCATTGGGCCGCTAAATTGATGATAATTTATGATATTAAACATCAACATGATTGATAATTCAGCTTAAAGCTCGGACGAATTGTCGATATTCAAACGAATGATAATATACCTAATTTGGTGCCTGAACATGTTAAAATGATGGCACATAATATTAAACACCGAATATTTGACCGAAATCAGCATGCAAGGTCAACTTACTAAATATGGACTTCGCAAACGTACACAGTGTTTAACACGTAAGAATACTATTCTGGTGTATAATGTCGCAATTCAAAATTATAGTTTTATTTACGAGATAATTTATGAAACATTAAATTTGACGGATTAAGTAAAATATGGAATGGTTAAAATAATTTACATCAACTTCGATGAAAATTATATGGAGTAGGATCTATTATATATTTACGATGCTTTGTTGTCACTATATTCGTAATTAAAATTATTGTCGGTCTATTAAAACCGATGACTGCAGCCCACAGAACATATGTTTGAAAACCTAACCGTTGTTAACTGAAATTCGATCTGAAGAAATATGATGCTAAATTACTTTAGGCAAATGTGTCTGTAAAATAATTAATAACCCAAATCATTGTCTATGTCAAAGTCCACCTTGAGTCACTTCATGCTCAATGGCTTGTGTACCATAAGCATAGCAGTCACTTAAGTTGCAATAGCTCAATTGATATGATGAGAGACTTCGGTCCAGAAATCGCAGGTCCGATCCTATCGACCCCATTGCACTTCACGTGAATCCAAGCTTTACAAGCCACGGAGCTAAGCTGTAAGGGTTGACTAAATTACTAGTATTGCGACAAGCTAGTAATTAAACTCATTGTCATATATAGAAAGTGTTAAATTTGAGGATTTTTCGACAGACGCGAACAATAATGACGATCAACGAAGCGGTCCAGTCTCTCAACCCCAGCGTGTCAGTGAAGATGGCTATCGGGATATATCTGTTCTCGAACGCGCTCCTATCCCTCGGCACGGAGAGGCATCTCAAGTTCTACGAGGCCACCATAAAGAATAGAGTGGTATGTTTCTTGCTTCGTTTAAATGTTTTTTAAACCTTTTTCTAACTAACCAGGCGAGCGATTGATCAAATCTTGCCTTATGCCGCGCGTTTAAGAAAAGCAGGCCGCCCAGATAGTCGATACAGTCTTGTTCTGAAGGCTCCCATACTCTGGAGAAATAATTCCACGACTAATGACGAGTACGTTTCACTAATTTCATTGAATGAATGAATTGAATAAAGTTCTTAATATGAATCGTATGTTAATATGATTTATATAAAACCTACGTTCGTTATCTTTTTATTTTATCTATAATTTATGACAATATCGGCTATTTTTAAGTGGCAAAAAGACATTTTTATATAACTTGTATATTATAAATACATAGCAAGAGATCGGATATAAGTAAAGTCAATGCCCAGGACCGTTTTTTTATTTATTAATTTAGTTGTTTATTTGAATTAAATAACGCCGCTAGCCTGTTTTTATTGTTTTTGTACTTAAAGACCTTGCAAGGATATTTGTTAATTATTTGAGTTTTGTTTATGACAAAAATGCAGTTTTTTTTAACAATTTTTGTTGTACGAAAAGTAAATGTATTTTTTTGAGTGAATTTGTGGAACCTTGTTTTGCACGCTTCATACGTTAATTAATTGTCGTAGTTTATTGTATGTATACGTTTTACTCGGCAAGCAAAAATTCAAGGCTTCAATAAAAATAACGTTTAATTTACTGAGTATAAAAGTGTAAATACTATATTTTATGAGCGATAAAATATCATCTATACGAATTTTGTTTCCTTTCTTATTATTTAATGCGGCAGTCTTAATATTTCTGTATTTACTCATCTTTTAAATTTTTCGTTGTAGCGCTGTAGTTAATTTTCTTTAAACTTCATTTATACCCGTTTTTAACAACGCTAGGCGACTCCTAAGCATACATACCTCATGTGTTGCGATGTTTACAATAATTCGTAAATTCTAAGGGTTAAGCGTAAATTTTGCCTAACACCATCGATAAATAGCAGTCCTTAAACCATGTCGCAGTTCATTTGGGGGTTATAGAACATGCTATAGAGGGGTTGGTCACTAACCAATATTATCGTCAGCTCAAATTGAAGCTGGATGTGGGGATAATACCCTACGAAAGAGAGAGACATAAACGAGGCGCGGCTTTACTTCTGGAAGCCTCCTTGGAGCTCCTGTGTACCCAGGAAAAGACGCACAGGAAGTCCATTGAGGGGTCTTTAGTGGGTAAAATCCCACATAACCCAGTTTTTCCGCGGGTTCTCTGCCTAAAAAAAGTCTCATTAAACTTATTAATAAAATAAAATAATATTTCTCATCCTATATTCGTTGGAGATCCTCTCAGAATCTTGGTAAATAATAAATGGATGAACGGTAATTATACCGGCGTTTAATTAAAATAATACAATTAATCTATCAAACAAACATATCATCATGATTTAAATATTTTTTATATTATATTTATTTTTTACATTTTTCTTTGTTTTGCATCGAGTAAACAAATAAGACAAACAAAACGAGTCATAATTCAAATCTTTTATCGAATAATAAAAATCATGAGCAAGCAATAAAATTACAAAACAATTAATCGCTTATTATTATTTAATGACAAATTGTTCAATAAAGGTTTTTACAGCAAATCCCACCATGACTTGAATATTTTTCTGGTCATGCTGTGGGTGTATTATAAATTATTTTTCCTTTCGAGCATGAAATATCCTTAATAATCAAAGAAACTAATGTGTTATAAGGAAATTAACCTATAGTTTACCTGTTTACGCAAATCCCCATCCGCGTATTACAATGAGTCTATTTGCAAGGAAAATTATAACGGGATGTTTATGCCTGTTTACTCGTCCCGTCGTGGTGCGGAAAACCGCATTTATCCTGATGTTATTTACATAGGTAATAATGACCCTCCCGTCTGTAGAGGAAACATTTTCTTTTTCCCATGTTTACGTACCTAATAAATCAAAGTTTATTAAACGAGATACTTCCATTCCTACAATATCATGGCAACGGCGTTTTTTCTGTGGAGACATTCATTGGAAAGTCAAACATATCCAGATCCACCGTTCGTTTACGTTTTGATGTCGATGCTTGAAAGGGAAAATTGACTGAGCTACATTGAATTGTATTCATATCGTAACTTTATAGGATACTATAAAGAAAACGTCACATTGTTATAATTTTAACAAATTACTCTTGACGGATGTTATAATATAATGAATAAATATTATATTTAACCCGCCGTAGACACACATGGGTCTGTGGCGTCTCGCCGTTTTTTAAAAATCGCTGGGAATCAATGGTTCCTTGATATTTCGGCTTCTTACCCCCACCAAAAAAATTGTACTAGGAGTAGGCATCAGTGCACCTGGCGGCAACCGTGACCCTCAGCTAGTCACGAAACACCGAGAAGTACAAATCGTCAGTGGACACGTCAGACCCATGTGTGTCTAGGGAGGAATAAAAACGTGAAACGAAAATTGTGTTAAAATGCGTCAGGGAATTTCCATTTTTTTATATATAATTTAAAAAATTTTAGGACAATATTCTAGAGGTAATGTAGAATTTAATAAGGCAATAAAAATGAATGGATTTTTTGAAGCCGTGAAACGAATGTCCTTACCCACCCAACCTAACTCCTTAAGAACTGTTTCTTTGTAGCGTCGATATGTACCGTGGTTGGGATCGGGTATCCGGGTCCATATGTATCCTGGTCCGAATTTTGTATCCGGGTCTATATGTACCGTGGACCGGATCGGTTATCCGGGTCCACGTCCACTATCGGATGATTTACACACCTGTATTAGTTTATTAGATTAGTTCTGGTGATCAACTATCACCAGAACCGATTGTTAATCGTCAACCTGACCATTTCGAATCAATGCGCAAATATTGCTTGTCGAATTAAGAAAATTACTACAGATACAAACTTCTAACAGTTCTAGACAAATATTTGGTCCAGCTGGGAGTTATTATATTCTTAACAATCTTATATCCACACCAATATATTGATTTTTGAATAACTTATGATAGCGACGAATTAATAATATACCGACAATTATTCTGAAAATATAATTAAAATTCGTACGTATAATATTATATGTATAACATTTACAAAAAATAACTATAGTAACTAGGCTTAATTAATTACAGGAATAACCTCAAAATTAATTGTTTATTTACCGTATTTATTGTGTTTAATTTTTCAATTATATGCAAATAAATTATTTACGAGCTCATACTATAGGCCGTTATTATACGTATTATAGATTTTTCTACCTAATTAACTTTAGTTTTAATTACCCATTACGGACCTATTAATGAGGTAAGTACTTATAAGGGACCTATTAACACATTAAATATAACGATTTACGTACGACGTCTATTTAACAAAACATCAACTTTTTATGTAAAAACATTTGCAACGCTTCGCATATAAGTTTTTGAATACCTTTGTGAAAGAAATTAGAAGTAGAAAGAGAAACAGTAATTCTATTTTGCCTACCAGACATTTCTGCATTATAAAATGCAGTGTGCCAGCAGCAAAGCAAAAGAACTACGATCCAATTAAGAGTTGATTAGAGATGTCCATGAACGCCAGTAATCAGTTAACATCGGATCGATTATAGCTCTTACTACCTTAACGAGTATATGTGTAGCAATGGGGTTGTGACCAACATCTTCTCCGATAATCTTCACAATCGTTGCTTAGGTAATACGTTAACCCCCAGCGAAACACTTGAAGGTCGTTATATTATGGCTACATGACATGCTCATGACAATCGTTAAGCAGACACTCGCAAACAAATTAAAATCGGATGTTATGATCATCAAGTAGTTAGTATATTGCTGACTTAGCGGATCAACTGTTATGACAGCTGACACTTCGAAATGTATTGCTAACTTAACGACGTAATGGCTTAATGGGCGGAATTGATCGTTGTCTGTATCGACGCTAGAGATAGAGTCAGTCTCCTGTTCTATTTGGAGCTGGTTCCCGCGTCCAGAGAGAATCATATACGTAGGTATATATAGCATATACCAGCATCAATACACGTTTAAAGTACATATATGGCACCATATACACAATACACGAAATTATGACAAGTATTCGAAATTGACATATTTAACATGTACATCAACGATAAAGCAGTTTCTGTTAAACTTTAAAAATCTAAATGGGTCCTAGGTCTAGCCCTAGGCTTAGAGCATCATTTTGACGGAGTAATTATGGTATGTCAGTGGCATAACTGCATCTACATGAAGTTGGCATCCTACCCTAAGAACACAATACACGTAGCTAGACAAAGCTAAAGGAAATCTAAACATACTTTTGGTCTTTCATTTTCGTAGGTACACGAAATTGACAATCATCCAACCAGTATAAGCCGCTGTACAAGTAGCTCGTGACGAAACTCGAACTCAAAAAAAAATTAGGCATAAGCCCTTAACAAAGCGTACACGAAATGTTTGACAATTGTATACCCAGGACAGCGCAGTACGCGTAGTTCTGGACAAAACTCAAAAAGAATCCTAATCGCGTTCGTGGCTTTGCAGATTCTGGCCAGCTTCGCGTTGACGGAGATAGCCCACGGCTCGGACGCGCGGCTCATGCGCACCACCGCCACCTACGACCCCGCCCACAAGCAGTTCGTCATCCACACGCCCGACTTCGAGGCCGCCAAATGCTGGGTTGGTAATCTAGGTAAAACTTTGACGACGATTTTTCTTTTTTTTTTCTTTTTTTTTCACATTTTTTCATTTTTTTCTTTTCTTATTTTTTTTTATAATTTACTTTATAGAGTCATGTGTGTTCATGTGTTTGTTTATTTATCGAGCTTTATTGGTTTTATTTCTTTTGAAAATATTCAAAGTTATATTAAGGGTCTTGAAATAAAGTGCTCTTTAAATCACCTGATAAAACACAGTAATAATTATTGCATTGTCTGTGTACCATGAATATAATTAATTGTTTTCTCTTACATATGTAAAATTTCTGACATACCTCGAACTGTTTATTTATTGAAAATAACTTTATAGAGGTATTTATGACACACGTAAATAGATAATTGTTTACGATTTAATTATTTCACATAATCATTACATTTGTTCATTATCTTTTCAAAATGACAAAAAAACACTAAACTCAATATAATTCGATTCCGTGCTTCCAACATTACCACACACCTAAAAAGATCTATCGGATTTTTTATACTCATTAAGCCTTTAAGTCGTAGTTTTCGATTTTCTCTTTGAGAATGGATGCTACGATATACGAGCATATTCAGTGGATAAATCATGACCATTGTGCCGATCAACGGTTCCTCACAGACCTATTGAACTTGTGAAGTGAAATCTTACGTCACGCCAGCCGCAACATGTTATCGATAGCGAGCCGATAGCAAGTCGGTTAAGGCCGGACACTGAAAATTTGTACCAGTACCACTTTTAGGGCCGAGTTCAATGTCACTGCTGTTATACCATTTTAAACGTGATCGGAAACAGTGCCCACGATTGAAACGACGACTAGATTGCAATAATAATGGCCTTTAGCCATAGACGACTTCTAGTGTTAATGCCACAACATTTAGTAGTTTCTTAGCACAAGATTCCTTTTTTCTGTCATTAGGTAAGGTTAGGCATCATGGCTAAAATCATAGAAGCTGTTGTAATCATATTTAGGCGTCTCCTAGCATTCACCATAACCATCATAAGATTTGATGTTGTGTCAATTCAAATAAATCAACTTGAATGGGAAACAATTGAGGCGGTACGAAGTGCGCCGGGTCATTTCGTTACATTATAATAAATTTTTGTACCCATACTATAGGCATGGTTCATGAAATTTTCTTTATGGTAGGGAATCCTGGTTTGGGGGAATTAAGTTTGTATTAAAACAAAATCGTATCAGAATGTAATATTTCTGAATGCGTGTAAATTTGGCGGCTAATCATTCGCATGCCAAATGCGTTTTACTACGTGATTAGATTATATATTTTATTATTCGATACGGATTATGGGTTACGCAATTATATCGCCCGCCACTTCCGCCAAGTCTATTCCATTATTGCCAATCGGCGATTTTATACATTATTATGTGTGAGACTTGGGTATTTATTTATTTATACGCTTTATTATACACCATATATAATGTGTTGTATAATGTACATTGATTTGGTGCCGTACGCTGTGTTTGACGGTTTAACGCTAATTTTACATTTAGTCAGTAGTTGTTTAAGAGTCGTAATTTTATAAGTCACGATGAAAGAAGTCACTTATGACTTCTTTTAAATTTTAAAGAAAGAAATCCTATCATGTGTCTATTCTTTAACAAATAGTATCTCGTACATGGATCGGATCGTAGATGGAGCCTGCACTACAGATCCATTTACAGTGCAGGCTCCCCGGTTATGTGGTCTTTGCTGCCCAATGCCATATTCATCGATCGATCGACAATCTCGCGATAGTAAGCTACACTAAGTCCCACCGCCCATTGGGCTATTTAATTTGAATGATTTGAAATATTAGATTTTATAAAATTAACAAGTTTCACTTTTTAACGAGGATCTCAAACGGAAGAGAAGAACACTAGTTATTCTTTCTGACATATTTTACAACCAACAATCTTTTTATGTTTGTTCTTGGGGCATCCTTAACCCCTCCTCCGTCTTCGTCACAGCTGGCCAATTTTGATATCCCTTCCTCCCTAGTGTGACGTCACATAAGTATTTTTACAATAAAATAATAATTCTTCCATTTTTTCCTTTTAGTTCGTCTTGTTATTAAAACGCTTCTTTTACGTTTATCTAACATTAATGTACGTTGGATTATGACGCTACGATATCTTAAACCCGTGGTCACCCACCCGTAGTCACAAAATGGCACACTTTGTCGACGCCCTCCCTTAAAATGTGACATAATTTGTGGATGGTCTTAATTACAATTAAAAACATTCCTCCACTATCCAAGTTTGCAGAGTACGAGAGCTATTTTGCACCTGATCTATTATTTTATTATTATTTAACTTATTTAAATGATGTATCCGTGCAAGAATTATAATTAGTGTTGAACGATATAAATTAGCATTATAATGTATAAATTAGCATTACAATATTTTTATATTTCTCGGTATATGTCTCATGTATAATGATGTTGATCCAAAACCTCTAATATGATTCGGTTCAGTAATAAAAACAATTCAATTTCGACAGTATTTACAACGCAATATTCGCTTTCCAATGTTAACACAGTATTTCAATGCCGCGTTGTTATACCGCTGTGTAGATTTAACTATTTCGTATGTTTGCAATGTATTAATTATTGTATAAATTGCATAAATTAAGCATGTTATTTCTTTATGACAATGGGTTGAACATTTTGTGGGAGACATACGAGATTAACAATTAAAAACGGCTTCGGTTTAAATGTTTACCAAATTAAATAAACCTAACCTAAAATAAAAATCGCAAACCAAAAAAAAATATTTTT
>DWGW01001835.1:0-10609 GCA_018247775.1 Udranomia orcinus
CAGCGGCTCACGCACATATTCCTCAATATACGAACATTTTTAATGTTCTTCCTAAGTTCAGTACATGCAAATAATAATATGTGTAAATAATGAAAAAAGCAATAACTTCTCTTCAGTTGTGATGAGTGGTTCCGATTAGTATTCTGTCATGGGTCAGTCGGCAGAATTAATAAAATGACCAACGTCGGCAGTAAGTGACATATCTGGCGCCGGAACCCACGGCCAGGCCTTTAGGAAATCCACGCTAGAATAGTCGCCGCTACAAGTATCAAAGGCCACGCGGGGAACGTGGTCGGTTTGAAAAATTAGCACAAAAACGTCTTCCTTCTTACCGTTGATACGACCTGTCGCATATTAAATTAAAAGTTTGTTAGATTTTTCTTGAATCTAAAACCAACGTACAATTAAGATTTGGGCAGTGAAACGTAAGCCCTTTGTTTTCTTCTTATTCGATTCCGTGAATCGTGGTTATGATCCCTAAGTTTATTTTCAGATGTATTTGTGTCAGTAGGTAGTATAGAACTTTACAAACAATGTTGATTCAATTGGTACAGGTTGTGATATGCCTCGTTGTGAACGGGTCGATATTGTTATAAATGGTAAATATCCATGGCTATAGCTTAATAAAACGTTCGTTAAAAGTTGTAGTTAATTGAAATATTATTTTATTAAAATCATACCTAAATCTTTCGGAACAACTTATACAATATTATTGATATCACGTTTGTACCTACTTACTTCTTTCAATACATTCATAACGCTGAAACGATAATAGCTTTTTCAATATTTTACTCTTTAAATTATATCAACCGATGATAATGATCATACTCTTGACTTCTAATACATTATTTGTTTCGAATGGTCCATTAACAATATTCAATTCTGTTATTTGATATTTACGGGAGAAATATCTTTGGACTGATTTATTCTGATTGGGATAATAATTGCGTAAGGAGCCTGTCACTGGCACTTTGATACAATGCTCGGCATCTATTAATTGTACAATATACATTAATATGCGATGCAAGTTATGGTACGGTTATCAAAATTTATACTGACGAATGCGTAAATTTTAATGCGTCATATCAACCAATCCTACCACTATTCACCAATCATTCGAAACCTATACAATATTTCATTGATTTGCCGAAAACATTGTAAACCTCTTAAAAAGAAAACGTAAATATTTTAAAGTTTGAATTGCGTGGATACACATGAAACGTTTGAATGTATCCCCGCAAGCTCTGCTGAATGTTTTCTTTGTTCGAGGTATCGCTACGAAATATATCGTAGACGCTCCTTTGGAAGTTGCGGAGCGGATACGAATATTAGCCGATGTTTTCTGTCGTCCCTTTGTTTGTTTATTGTTATACATTCGGGTCTCATCAACCACTAGATAGCGGTTGTGTGAGAAGCCGTAAGGTGGAAACGGAGCATTGGTACCTCATCATTATGGTACTGCTATCTCTGTATTGGATAGTGTGGTTAAGCGCGGTTCCTCCTTCGGCTACGGGACGATTTATTGTCTCCGTAATTTGTTCAATTGTTAGGGTTAATACTCTGAATTGCACTTTGTTTATTAAATATAAACGAATGAAATATTTTGTTTTATTTACGTAAGTCTAATATTGTAAACCGTCCCTTAAAACGCTGATAGGCTTGAAAATTGAAATGCACGTGACGAACAGCCCTGACCTATATATTCCCGGCTTGATGTTTGGGAGCGAGCTAAGTGTCTGAAGACAATCGATGCTATCCCGAGGGATAACTGCACATGCGCATTGTCCTCTGGCGAACAGAGATACAATGACCTGAGACACAAAAATATCTATCAACAGTATAGAACTTCATACTGACAATATTAAAGAAATATAGAGCTTTAATTTTGCAAGCATAAAGATTTAATAAATAAATAACATAACTCAATTAGAATCGCTTTTAGTATCGCATAATGAATTTTATTATCGTATAAGTGTCGATAAAAACAGAATACGCAATGTAGAGTCGGAGTTGAATAAATATTATGAACACTTGATTATTATTTGATATAAAAATATGTTAAATGTCTATAACATAATATTTTATATATAATATTTTGCTGAATTTTGAAAAAAAAAACTAAAAATTTAACATTTACAGTAGTAGAGTAAAACAGGCTGAAACTAATATTACCTGCTCCCAATTTTATGCCTAATTTTACTTATAATACATACATAGTAGGTATACAATCCCATCTCTCTATCTTCACATCTAGAGACATAAAGCGTACTCAACTACCGTGATCCGATGCAGATTAGCTAAGATACTTAATGCGGATATATAATGGTGGTCAAGCACAGCTCTAGGTTCACGACTTTGTGCCTGTGAAATATAGGACATGGAGTTCTACCACAACGGCCATGCGCATATACCAACCGCAACAGCGTTGCTTACTCTTTAATCATTCCAATCTGAATAGCTGAAAAGTTATATTAAAAGACAGCAGTGTCGGCGTGTAGAGGTTAATGTGCATTTAAACGGGTACGAGTGTGGGAGCAACGCAAGGCGGATGCAGGGCGTGTAGCAGCGCAGGGCGGCGGCGCAGCGTGGGGCGGGCGGCGGTGCGTGGAGCGCGGCAGTGGCCGCCGCCATGACGGCCGGGTCGCGCGCCGCCTTGCTCGCCCTCGGGCTGCTTGCGGCCCTATACTCAGGTATACCTCTGGTTTTAATAAGTGATATTTTTTTTTGGCATTTAAAGCTTAGGACAAGGAATTTAGGCTTTTAGCGGTGTTGTATTCGAACCCATATAGTGGAGATAAAATCGAAATTTTCCAGCATCCATTAAAAGTTTTTTAAAATTAAATTCAAATAATATCTAGATACGTTTCTCTAAGTGACTTTATGCCTGATTACTTGATTTATTTTTTTAGTATATTTGATAGACATTTCTTAAACAAAATATATTATATAGTTACTGCTTCAGGCTCTGAACATCGTGATTTCAGCTGTTTCATCTCATCTGTTATCCTTATTGATCTGTCATTGCCGCAGCATCACACAAAAACTGGGCAATGTGGATACAAAATATTGACGCTAGGTGGCACTATATGACAAAATATTAATACCGAATGAATGTTATACTAATAAAGGATAGATTCGCATCAATATATTCTTGTGTATATACATCTTAGTTCTACATCAGTTTTACATCACACTGTATTGAGTACATCTCATTAATCTTTCAACATTCCGCAGGATGGTGTTCGGAAGATGAAGAAAGGCTTGTTCGAGACCTTTTCCGGGGATACAACAAACTCATTCGCCCTGTGCAGAATATGACCCAGAAAGTCGACGTGAGATTTGGTCTAGCTTTTGTCCAGTTGATCAACGTTGTGAGTATTATATATAGTAACGTCTTGTACTTTACCTCGTACCTTACCCTTCCTGTTACCTTATATTGTAATCTTGTAAATCTTGAGAGATCGTTTATCTTAAACCTTAACAAATACCTATACCTACTTTTAGTATAAAAAAATCGATTACAGAATGAAAAGAATCAAATCATGAAATCAAACGTTTGGCTTCGACTGGTGTGGATGGATTATCAGCTGATGTGGGATGAGGCTGACTACGGCGGCATAGGCGTGTTGCGTTTGCCGCCCGACAAGGTGTGGAAACCGGATATTGTTCTTTTTAACAAGTGAGTACCAACTTAATCCAATACAAAAGATAAACATCCAGGTATAGTTCAACTAAGCCTGCATCGACCTTTATGCTGAGACATGTTAATACGGAATGAACATTATGTTACTTTCTTGATCAAACTTAGGTATCAAGGTAAGCTTGCCGTAGGTAAAGAAAATTCGAAATCTATCTATAATCTATAGCTATTGGTCTTTTTCATTTATAAATTATTGAAATGAAAATATATTTTTTAAAGCGCTGACGGGAATTACGAAGTACGATACAAATCCAACGTGTTGATTTACCCCAATGGCGAAGTTTTATGGGTCCCTCCGGCTATTTACCAGGTAAATAGGAAATATTGTTTAACAAATTAACTAACATTTTGTTTTGAAATCAACGATTATTCAAACATTAGTTTCACTTTTCATAATACAAAAATTATATATTCCAGAGTTCCTGTACTATTGACGTAACCTACTTTCCATTTGATCAACAAACGTGCATTATGAAATTCGGTTCTTGGACATTTAATGGAGATCAAGTGTCCTTGGCTTTATACAACAACAAAAACTTTGTAGATCTCTCCGATTATTGGAAATCCGGCACATGGGACATCATCGAAGTACCGGCGTATTTAAACATCTACGAAGGGAACCATCCCACCGAAACAGATATTACCTTCTACATTATAATACGGAGGAAAACCTTGTTCTACACTGTCAATTTAATTTTGCCCACCGTCCTTATATCATTCCTTTGCGTACTTGTCTTCTATTTACCTGCTGAAGCTGGCGAAAAGGTTTGTAATTTTTAACCCATTTTTGCTGAGCTTTCCAGTACACACCGTTACCCAGAAATTTATTTTATAATTAAATTCTTTTGTAAAGAACGAATATAAACAGAAAAATCTTATTTGGTATATATCGATGGTAATTTATCAAATTTTTGTTTCTAAAATATGTTGGTATATAAGATATTTATAATAAAGCCGTTGATGTATTTTAACTAAACAATTTATTTCAGGTTACCTTGGGTATTAGCATTTTGCTGTCACTTGTCGTGTTTCTGCTCCTTGTATCGAAAATATTGCCACCAACGTCCCTTGTACTGCCTCTTATCGCTAAATACCTATTGTTCACCTTTATCATGAATACTGTCAGTATTCTCGTAACAGTTATCATCATCAACTGGAACTTCCGAGGTCCTCGTACTCACAGGTAAAAGGAACGTTCAATTTTATCACAACAAATTATATTCTATCTCTAATCAAAAGCATTTGCTGATTCTTTGCAACTCGTGTCATTTTCTTATATAATGTCTATAAATGTTTGTTTTTTCTCCTCTTTTATTGCAACAAACATGTACTTTCACAGAATGCCCCTTTGGATCCGAAGTGTGTTCTTACATTATTTGCCAACGATTCTTTTAATGCGACGCCCTCGTAAAACCCGCCTACGCTGGATGATGGAAATGCCAGGAATGGGTGCGCCCCCACACACTTCTGCACCACACGACTTACCAAAACCTAACATCAGGTAATCAAATTATTATTATATAATTTCTAATATTCTCGTTGTTTCCAAATGAACTAAATGTACTCACCCAACAGCGCCATCGGTATGGAACAAAGCAAAATGGAAGCTATGGAAGCAATGGAACTTTCGAATCTGCATCATCCGAATTGCAAAATAAGCCGAGCGGCAGGAGGTGGTGAAGTGGGTGCTCTGGGTGGTCTCGGAGGACTTGGCAGTCTTGGACTAGGAGAGAGGCGAGAATCAGAAAGCTCAGACTCTCTTCTCCTTTCTCCTGAAGCTACCAAAGCTACAGAAGCTGTGGAATTTATTGCGGAACATTTGCGAAACGAAGATCTCTACATACAGGTAAAATACAGAAATATGTAAAGAAAGATAAATTGTATGCGTTCTGTCCAAGTTTTTCAGATGAATAATAATATATCTGTGGTTGATGTACTGGAAAATCATTGGGTATTGGTTATGGCCATTTTGTTACTACACTTAATTCAACATCTAATGTTGAAATATATGTTTATATACTATTTTACTATATGTTTATATTTCTATATTTACTCGTGTTTCAGACCCGTGAAGATTGGAAGTACGTAGCCATGGTAATTGATAGATTACAGCTGTACATCTTCTTCATCGTAACGACGGCGGGTACGGTCGGAATTCTAATGGACGCTCCCCATATATTTGAATACGTCGATCAAGATCGTATTATCGAAATTTATAGAGGAAAGTAGAATCTTAAATAAACAATTTTTTTATGATAAATTACATAAAGCAACTACCTAACTAATGCGATGAATCAATAAAAGATTTTGTCGGTAAAGATAAATATTCGAGTACAAAAATACATACTTAACTGCACAGATAAATAATTGTAATAAAATATGATGAGTCGATATCAACTAGAACAACAACTTATCATAAATTATTGAATAAATTAATTAGGATTAACAGTATTAGTGTTATCACAGACAACATTTTGTAGTTTAGATGTGCATGTAACATGTATAACGAGTTTATAGGTATCGCTAAGCCTTATCACCGCTTGAATATTGCCACGTATTATGCGATGAAACAGATTTTGGTATTCTTCAACCAGGATAACCACCTACGCTAATACTACAGTAGAGATTACGATTTGCCTCGCAAACTTATAGGTACATTTAAGTTTACCTCAGGGACCCGTACGCTTTCTTGCTGCTGATCTGATGTCAGTCGGTATTTTATGGCAAATCTTAAATTGGAACTCTTAATCCGTCTCGGAAAGAGTAATTAATCCAGTTTTAATCTTGACAAGCCAGACATCATTCACTCTGCGGCTTAGAACAGTCAAGTGGGAAATAACCCTTGAGTAGTATCACTTAGATAAGGTGATCGTCAAGATCATATTTAGTGACCTACATTAGCTGAATATTCGAAGCGGTCATAGTAGGTATTTGGCATAAATTATTTATTGTTAACACTAAATATAGGATATTACAATGGCTGTGTTCGGTAATAAAAGCACGAGTAATATTTAATTAATAATTGATATAAAATAAGTTTGTATTTTGACAAGAAAGTCATCGTAGAATCAAATAATCAATGTAACCTAATAATGTAAATAATATATGATTTAACTTTTAAATTGTGTATGTAAAGGAAATTTTAATTTTCTTAACTTTCCTAACATTACCAATTGTTTACTTCTTGTTGACACCTATCAGTTTAAGTTTAATTAAATATCATTTACTTTGGTCTATTTATATTTACATATTTTATAAGGTACTAATAATTATTAAAACGAATTTAACTTACTACCATTGTTTTATTTTATTAGTCTAGATATAATAATATTTAATACTTCAGTTACCTTCAGTTTCCTGCTTACTCTTTTTCTCCTCACCCTAAGGTTGTCTGGTAGAGATCGCTACTTAGCGATAAGGCCACCTTATTGTATACATATATCGCAATGTAAATTTGGATATTCATTTATACAGTGTTTATGGTGTACAATAAAGAATATTATTATTATTATATTATTATGTATGTACATTCTGTCTTCTCTTTACCCCGAAAACTGTCTTTGTTCGAAAACCAAAACTAATCTAATCTAGTAGTGTATGCGCTGATATTGCTGCTGATTGCTGCTGAGTTTGTGTCAGGTTGGATTTGCATTTAAATGAATAATTTCAGTACCATTTTCTTAATTTAAGCGCGTTAAATCTGATTCAATATATTTAATGTATTAAAAGATCAAAAGTAACAAACAAATATGCAAAATACTCAGATAGGTCTAAGAAGAAACATAAGAGTTACTATAGAAAAATTAAAACTTCACGTGCTGATTAGAGGCCGAGTAGAGGAAGCTCTTGTTATCAAACATTCGCCATTACGTCTGCATTGTAACATTGGCATGTTATCTTGTAACTCCGCTACGTAATCATCACTCTCGGCACGTAGTATCTTATCTATGATCACCACCAGCTCCTAATTGTAAAAAACAGAAGCACTACATACAGTAAATATAATATATAAATACATCTTAAATCAAAACCTACGAGTGTTACTAGTATGCCTGATCTCTCACCGATCGTGTCGGTTTGCCATCCCATCGGAATATGAGAGTAAGGGAATAGAGAGTGCACCTGTACAGATGAAAGATCTCCATTGAGATTGGCCGCCGTGGCCGAAACTCGGTCAGGAGGATTATACTAGTATGCCAATTCGTCCACCTCCTAGTAAACTGCAGCATAACTACACGATATTATATTAACGGAAACAAATTAACTCAAGAACAGTGTAGTCAACAAGCGAAGTAACAATTACGAAAATGAAAGACCACTCACAGATTCCCTCGCCTCGACCACTTGAGCTAACTATTCCACCCATAATGTCCGCGTTATTACGCTGGCACGCTAGCTTGCGTAACTGAAAACGGTACACGGCATTCTGTACGCCCATCTGTACTGACAATGTCAGCTGCATAGTTTTTGCTTGTTTCTAACGCTTCTGTAATCTTAATAGAATACCGTAAGTTATGCAATTCGGAGGAAACCTTCCAAAACTGTTTAGAACAAATCGATTGTGACGAACAATTTTAACTGAAGTGTAAAGAAACACGAAGATGGAATGGAATGGAATACGTTAATTGCTACCAATAGTATGTAATGAGATTGTTACATATTACTTTACACAATAACTGAACAAACGGATCAAATAAAATGGACTATCTGTAACAATTATTCCATTCAAATGTTCGTACAAATGTTTTAGGAAGAGGATTGCTTCTTCCGTCCATATTTTGATATTTTAAAATATCTATCTTTTCTTAACTTAGTCAATTCTTGTATCCACAGACAAAACCTGAATTCCGACTTCACGGACAGTGCTCTAGGCAGCACGGATAAGAGTCCACTACCATATGGCAACTTCCAACTTCGAGACACCACTGTGCAGTCGATATTGTCTCACCCGAGATATGGACCTAAGTGAGTCACTTACAGTATCTACAGTATCACTACATTGATAAACCTTCGTACCTAACCCAAGGTTATAAGTTCTAAGTTGTTTGGAAATAACAAATTCCTAAATGATTACACGCTACTTTCCTTCTATAAAACTTTATTTACTACTGGTTAAAGCCTTCAAGTAAATCAAAAAATAATGCGTCTCGTTATTTGCGTCAATTAAAAAAACCGCTTCATCTGGTATATTTTATTTAGTTTCCTTAATGCATTCACCACAGGTCAGCCCTCGGTTCAAACATGTATACCTACCTTAAATTCGGACTACCTCGGGTTTTCCCACCAAACCACAATGGCTCGCAACGGTCTGGAACGCCTAAACCGAAAACATCAATTGGAAGCGGTATGAAATCTGTGCCAAGGTACGTAATGCGTTTACACCACACGTGGATGATTCATCATATTATTCTGGGATCTATTTCTATTCATATTCTTGTTTCAGGATTCAAAGGCAAAGTAGAGGCATTCGGGAAACGTCTTCAGGGTATGATAGTTCAGACAACGAAACCACCACTAACTATAAATACAGTCGCAAGTATCGTTCAGATCCTGATTTTAGAATGCAGAATTTACATCCATCTTATCAGGTAAAAGGAAATATTTCAAATTGGTATACTGTAATCTGAATCTTACATAGTTCAGCACATTGTATACTAGATTTTTCATAACTTTATGAAATTTGTATTATGGAAACTGTACTTCTCGCTAGCTTCTGAAATATATGTAATGTACGAAAAGATTTACGTTTAACCTTTCCATATTAAGAAATAAACGAGGATCTTATTGAAAAACTCTCTTCTCGTTCTCTACTAACAAATCAGCACTTTATCCCCCAAAACCCAGCACGCGACAGGCGTTCCGCTAGTGGCGATGCAGCAAGCGGGCATCCGCGGGGAGTCACACTGGACGGGCTCGAGGCACAAGTCAGTGAGCGAGGCCAACCTGCTCGGCGTGGACGCCAGGCCGCGCGGCTACAACCGACGGAGCAGCGTCGCGGACTTCGTGCCCGACAACGACCATCAGAGGTAAGGCGTTACCAGTAAGTTACCTTCAAAGGTATTATAGTTTGTCGTTTATCTCTTTGTAGCGTACAAAACAAGGCTGTGTCCCCAGTAGGCAAACTGTGGATACTCCATTTCAAATATATGGAAGGGCCTATTAAACGGATACGTCGCAAACACAGTCGGCCGCTAACAGTTTGCCTACTGGGAACACAGCCTAAGGTTTTGTAGTAAGTCTTATTTTGTATATTGTACTTAAGACTGCTACAAGTTCATCTCTTGGAATGAGTTAAAGTGTGCAGTCAGCATGGACGCGTCTGCCAGATTAATTGTACACAAAGAAGAAATTGGAAGAACTCGACAATCACGGCCAAATAGCATCATATCTTCTTGGTTCCTGATAAAGTTCTCAAAAACTTTACGAATTCTTAGGAACCAGGAACCATACCATTTTATGTAGTAACAAGTAGCCCATAGTATATGTAAAGGAAGTTAGAAATTAAGCACGATCATCACATTGACTTGTTAGGTAAATAAGCGTTGTATAGATAGAGAATGGCTTGTTTAGAGGAAGCATTCGTAGCACCGAAAATGCCAGATTACTTTTAGCATAATATGCTAAAAAAGATTTGTCATTCAAGGTTCAAACAATCAACTGACGTGATCAGACGTAGACCAAAACAATGTCAACGTAACAAAACAGAACAGTAATTGAGTTTTGCCATAAAACCATATCCTACAATAACATAAAGGATAATGGATTGTTTCAGCTATCTAATGCCATCGTCTCACCTGGGCGGTCGCATGTCGAAAGCCGGAAGCCACATGTCCTTGGCACAGTCCAGGAAGCACTCCACGCTGCGGCCTGGCGACCATTTGGACGGCTACACACATTCCGCGTATATTT
>DWGW01001836.1:0-10609 GCA_018247775.1 Udranomia orcinus
TTATTCGTTTAACATTAAAATCTAATCTTAAGACGTTTATAACTATAATTAGAAATATTTCACAATCCTACTTATATTAGTGTGCGTCATATTTAGTTTTATTCATAATTTTGTCCCAAATTATTATTACGTTGCGTGGCAACATGATTGAGGCGTATCATTTTATTGAGCGTGTGTATTCGTAACGACGAAAACAATTTACGTGAGACCTTGTTACTGCTTATGAATATTTTTATTTCCAAGTATTTGTAAGCACGTGATGTAGAATTTATAATGTAAGACGTTATCTAAAATGGTTTAATATTTTACTGTTACTTTTTTATTTACTTTGAGTTGAGTAATTAAAACATAAAGTTGTGAATAGTAGACTTGTTTAATGTCGTGTAATGCTTCTATAAATTATAAACGTAGGTTCTGAAAATTGTAATTTTTCTATGCAGAAAATAGCATTGAACTAAATCCGCATGTTAATAGTTTTGAAAACTCAACTTTTAACTACAAATCTGTCGCTAACGCAATAACAGCTTATCTCTTAATCCTTTAGATAGCTTTTCTGGTGTTGTATTCAAATTAAAATGTGTGTAAACGATGCTTTCGATTACCCGACGAATCGTAAATTCGCCTAAAATGTTTTTGACCACTTCGAACGAAGCCAGATTTTACCAATCGCAGAAGAATTATTAAACGAAAAAATATTGATGTTTTCATTGGTTTGTTATACGGATTTTAATCGTTCTATCAAAAAATATGATCTCAATATGGCTATAAATTTTATGAACACATGTTTTATTCGCGTAGTCTCTGGCTGGGTTCAGTATCGTGTATACGTAGTACTCGTGTTACATACGCGTAATCTATCTTTACTTTATTTTTTTACGTTTAATTTAACTATTTCGTAAAGTATTGTGTTTTATGAAAACATTCATAATAATAATCGGGGATTACCCAATGATTCGTGTCGTAAATAATGTCGAGTGATCATGGGTTCAATCTTCCTATTGACGCAAACCCACTTCTAACACGGTTTGGAACGTACTTGAAGTATTAATTACTGCTATACGCGGGTAGTTTGAAAAAAGTAGTAGTATAATAGCTAGTAGTACCTATTTATGACGAAAGTATTTAAAGTTTTAACAAAATTACTGTAGGGGTCGCACTTAACTGAGTAGGTTCGTGAGGTATGTGAGCGGTGGGGGCGGGGTGACAATTGACGTAAAAGGAATGTCTCGTTATGCCTGAATGATATTTTGCGATATGTAACACAATTAAAATATACCCCTCTCACTCCACGCCACTATTTCATGGACCTACTCAGTTAAGCGCGATGCTTATAAGAATGACTTGCTAATTTTGTTAGTTTGATAACAGTATGTACATATGTATAACATACGGCAAATAAAAAGGGTTGATAATGTTTCTTTACAAGATTCTTCTTAAAAGTAAAAATTAAGTTATCTAACCAAAGTGGTCCTTAATCTGGCTCGTGTTAAATAATTCGACTAATATTAACGCAAGGCAGCCTTCTTGTTACCCTGTGGGAGCTGTAACACAATTATTTTAATTAGTAAGCAAGGGGCGCCATTACTTCAGACCGGTTTACTTAAAAATAATTAGCCTACCGAGTCGTCGAAAATAAATTATGGATCTTGCAATCTTTAGGGTTATTTCAAAAGAATACTAATACAATCTCTATCCTTTTTACACTCGTTATTTGAGAATTCAGACACGGATCGAGCGTGATGTGGTCGTATAAAATAAACCCAAGTTTTATAGCTGACTAATGTTATGATTATTAGTCAGCTTTAAAAGTAATTATATTATATTTGTCACTAGGCTATTAATTCTAATAATTTTATTTATTATATTGTAAACGCGATGTACTTTATAATTAATTAAAAAAAAAACAAACAAAACAATAAATAAAACTTTACTTTAAATATTATAACAATTGAATCTAATGACCATGGTATTAATGTCACCTAAATTTAATAGAGTGGTACTTTAAATTTTAATTTACGAAAAAATTTGTTCCCAAAAGCAATTGATGGGCTAATAGCATGTTAGTCATGATAACCCACAGTAGAAAAGCTTACATGCTTTTAAATCCTGATGCCTCGAAACGGAAGGGAAGCGGGGATTCATAATCACTGGATGAGTTTGCCTATAAAGTGCCTATATGCGTGCGCTTTATGGAGTTACATCCTGTAATATATAAGCCGATATTGCTCTTTTGCTGGCTCCAAAGTATGGAAACGGGGTAAGATAGCAAAATGACCAAGTACGAGCATAGTAGTGTAGTTAGTGGTTCCGCATCACCATGGCGCGATGGTTATTATAACTTTATATTAACCAAAAAAATATTAATAATAATCTAATCGTTGCTCGCACGATATTTTTGTGTACCGATGAGAATATTATAAATTTAATCAATCGGTAACATAAAAAGTGCTTCAATATTATTTACACTAAATATCACAAAGAATATAATCTAAAAAGCTTTTTTAACATTTTAAAGCTATATATGTATGTAGTTATCGTAAAGTTAGAGAAGAAAAACTTCTTTAATTGCCTTCGTACTTATTTTTTATTACTACGTGCCTTGGTATAAAAAAAATATTAATTAACGATAACAATACAATCCGATAAACACCTCAACCTCCGACCAATAACCTCGAAAAAATATCACACAAACGGACTGCCGATCGAAGCGAACGTATAGGGTTTCCAATAGGCTATTTGTGTCCCATTACAACGTGCGGAACCCCAAAAACGAGACTGGGAATTTAGCCAATAACCGAGAGAGAGACAAGGCCTCCGAAACACGCGTTATGTAATATTTCACGTCTACCGTCCTCACGCTCCCTCGCATAATTCACACATTATCTGAGGCTGATTGAAGAGAATTACTTTTTCTGTGTTAGCAGATAACGTGTTTTAGTACGCGATGTGAAATTTTCGCAATCATTTTGTGCTAATGAGGTTTATTGGTAAATGTTGTGTAACCCCTTACAACAAGTCCCGTTTTACGACGAAACGAATGTCATCAAAATATAAAATTAATTTAATCCAAACTTTAAAACTATTATGTGGGAAACTCTTGACATTCTTAAGGCTTAGAGTTTTGAAAAGTATTTTGCAAAAAACTTTGCAACCTTATTGTTTCCTCCTAACAACTCTGTCACTTTAAGGGCTATAATATAGATATAGCCCTTAGAGTTAGTTAACGAACTCAATAGAGATTTTTAAAACCCAGAGTCAATTCTGACGACTGAATAGATTAACTAAGTATACCGTATTTTACACATAAGGAAACAATATTGCATAGTGGGCTTTAGGTACACTTTACAGTTGTTCATTTAGTTTAAACAAACCAAATACAAACTTTAATAGAAAACAAATACCGCCTTTATAGCACAATGTCGTTTCCAGTACCAAGTACCAAATAGAACGATCTTTGTGAATATTCATTACTAATCTGCTTTTACACTGAATGTTGGATGGAATAACGTGTTTACGTCAATGAAAGGAACTAATATATTTTATAGAGCTATCATATATCATGGGACTAAAGATTCCCTAAAGCTAAATAGAATGGGGACATCAGTTTCCTCTACCACTGTTTTTATTCTTTATGTTACTTTTCATATAAATAATATTTGAATAGGTATGTAACAACATAAGATTAACGATATTGTACACTAACAACAGTCTTGTAAATGACAAAAATTTAATTTCATGACAAACGAAGAATCAAAATTCTGTGAAAACTTATTTTGGAAACCCTTCGCTTAAAATTTATTTAGTGTTATGTTTATTTCAATTGACAAAAAAGACCAATCTATTTATAAGCTAAAATAAAAACTAACAGGAAAACGTGTAGCTCCCAAAATTATACTTCACAACAGTCTTGGAATAGCAACCAAAATGGTCATAAGGTTAACTTACGGGTTCGTGTAACTAAAAGTTTTAATACAAATTTATTGTACGGAGAGCCACAGAGAACATAACTTTGAATTTGTACACTTAAAACTTGGTCACTGAAATGCAATACGTTTACAGTAGGTACTTTGCACATTATTCTATTGACGCTTTTCATATTCGCATATTTTCATTTGGGAAACTGATTTGGTGTGGCCTACTGTTCGCACTGGATGGGCAATATCGTTTTAGAAGAAATAAATACTACACGAAGGACAAAAGACCATTGAGGTAGAAACGGAGTGGAGACTACGTCTCAGCCAGAGAAGTATAGGTGGCCCCATGACCAATTGGACTGACGACGTAAAAAGGCAGCTGGAAATCGTTGGATGACAGCGGCGCAAAACCGGTCCGAGTGGCATCAAATAGGGGATGCCTACGTCCAGGAGTAGACAACTTAAAGACTAATGGATGGATGAGAAGAAAAAATGTTTTATGAGTAAAACTATAAAACATTTTTTAACTGTTATTCGTTAACATATCGTTTGTTTTATTGTAAAGACGACTAAGATAAGTATAGTCTGATAGTTTAGTTATTTTTAACCATTTGAATATCGAACTTTCACGGAAATTTAAAACACAGCTACAAAAACAAAAGTACAGTTTCTGGGTGGGTATAGCTCGTAATATAATAAGATGAGATCAAACTTGGCATGCTGTGAGAGTTTCGGCTCGCAGTACTCGTATCTTCCTAGAGTAAGCCAGGTTATATTTCAGATGCTGAGCATACTATTTGTGCCGACCTTTCGGGATCTTATCCTTTTATTTCACGTTTACATATGCATTATTGCACTTGATGTTTCGTTTAAACAAGAACTGAGACGTTTATTTGAAAGTATTAATTTAAGATAAGGAACTTCACTTGCGCATAATAAAACATTTTTTATATCGGAAACAGTATTTTTAGTGGATTAAATATTTTATGTTCCTGTTTGTATAAGAACTGTGTTCTGTTTACCTAATAACATGTGTAAAGTTTGATAATGATCACATGAAAGTTAAGAGGTCAAATGGTAACAAAGTAATTTACATTTATAGTATCTATTAATTAATTTTATATATGTGATTTTTCTGTGGTAGTGGTGCTTCGTCTCCAATATTGAATACGCAATATTTTATGAATAAATTTTGGTGCTTAGTCAATATTGAAGACTGCAAAATAACTGAAGTCAAGAAACCAGCACTTCTAATCAAGATATATGCAAGATAATGCACCATAAAATATGAAGCAAATTCATATTTTATGGTGCACGGAGCATATGTAATCATAAACTTGTGGTATTTAAATAAGAATAAAGTTTGTTCCCCATCATCACGTTTCTATCCACGGTTCGCCTTTAGAGCCACCACCGCTGCATATTTTTCTGCGTTATAACAGCAGTCTCCTTGCTGCTGTGTTTAGTTATTCTAGTTTGGAGGGTGTGGTAAGGGAGACATACTTAACCGAGACGCTCCAACTTAGTCCGCAAGGGTAGCAACGTATTTGTGGTCGATTAAAGAAAGAATCGCGATCCTATCTTGGGGTAATTACGTCCATCTAGCATGGACTGGGCTAGACTGGACTCCCAATTATAACAAAAAGGTCTTCGTTTATTTGTGGTCTTATTGATGAAACTATATACAATTACTGAATACTTGTTGGAAAGAGGATTAAAATTTAATTATTTCTGTTATTTTTCGTCCACTTATAAGTTGGGAACTGATTCCATCAGTACTGAATATGAGTGGAATATAAAAGCCGATAACAGACTTGTGAAGTAGGGGTACGTTTTAAGCCCGATATTGTGTAATTATTGTTACTTTGCAGATCCTATTTTAAGGGCATGATTTTATAAAATTGGTTAAATCAAGAAGTACTTTCAAATCTACACTATATTAACTATCTTGCTACAAGCTCACATTGAACAACAATGGCAAAAATGTTTATGTAGAGATAATAAAATATGTTTTTTACAAAACACAATACTCGTAAAATGTACAAAATCTATAAGCCTTATTATTTCAATTTAGTTACTGAATAAACATTCTGAAACAGTACAAAGTTGGCGGTCGCTTCGGTATAGGTTTCTAAAAGGTAGATTACTACGAAAATGTTTTAATGCTCATAGAATTTAGTGACGAACATTTTTCCAGTTCATCTAAGCCTCGTAATGGATCGGTAATCCTCTGCCTATCGTCCATCATTCGTATCCCAAAAATCTTCCTCCCATTTCGCAACGTACACACATTTGAGGTCGCAGTATGGACTGGAAATTACGACCATGACATTCCAAAGGCCATGATTTAAAGAAACGAAACGTAGCTATTATTAAAGCTTCGTAGTTTGATATTAAAATTTATTGAACATTATTAAACGCGTTTTGACCTAAACTTATAATTAATGCTGAAATACTACTGCAGCACTGTAGTACTTTAAATCACAGATTTTAATATAAAAACAAAATTGTAGTAGTTTTGTTTATGTAGGTATTATGTAGATACATATTAGTAATTTTGTTTACCCTATCAGCTCTTTTGTTGGGAGTAGATTCAAGTCCCTAGTGCAAAGGAGTAAAGATTGAACCCACGACTTCTCGATCGTACATAAGTCTAACATGCATACCCATTGGGCTATTGCTGCTTCTAATAACGATAGTTATTAAATGTTTTAATATTAAGTATGTATTTGAACGGCTTTCTACATAAGCTATTTGATAATTGATAAAGATAGATAATCTGACAATATTAAATAAGTATTTAAGTGGTGAATTCTTTCTATATTAATTTTATGATAATTGAAAAATGCAGATACTTTTACTTACGAGAATTTTATTTTAAACGATGTAGTCCAAAATGTACATCCCGCCCGGCGTCCTTGAATGTATTATAACGCAGACGAGCGTGGGCAGATCGGGCTGAGTTAATGTGACAGCCCTATTTTTACACCCCATTCAACACGCCTTTAATTTTGCCCAAAACCAATCAGTTAAATTGAAAGTATGCCACGGCTTAGAAGGGTGGACAGGAAAAACCCTGTCTCATCAATCAAAATCTATCATCAAACGCTTTTCATCGATCAAATGACTGCCTCGAGGCGGGCTTGTGAAGAAAAGTTTATGAAGGCGCTGCGATTGACACTACAAATAAAAGCCGGCTCTATGAAGGCGTCAATTTTATTACTTTTGAAGTAAATGTGTGATAATGAAATGTCGCAATGTCGTATGAAATAATGAACAAAGTACAGCGCCTTCCAAGTGGAAAATTAAATCGTTTTAATTTTTATTTTGTCGACATGGAAACATGAACTGGTGTCGTTATTAAAATGTCATGTAGGCAGGCGTTTATGTACATTTACAAGGTTACTTTTAAAGAGGATATATGGAGGTATCCAAATTTATTGTTAGTTAAGAACAAGAAATATCTGCCCTGAAAATTTAGCTTCTAATCAAAGACGTAAGAAGATATTTGAATCTATCGAAATCATTATGTCGAATATCGAAGTCATGAATAAAAACTGTTTAATAAGAAATATTGGCTTGGATTTTATTTGAAAGAAAAAGTATGTATGCCACTATTTCAATACGAATTTCGTGGAATCCGTTGTCGCTCTCCTGTTACATGGAGGCATTATTGTGAATATTCGGAATCAGCCTCAGCGTGTTTACTTAAACGAGGTAGAGAATATTTACCTGCTCTTACTCATATTTGAAACAATCTAATTGCGATTGGATTTCTTCAAATATTCAGTATTGTAATGTAAAATTCTAAAATGCTAATAATATCTCAATGGTGGAATCTGAGAAGATATGAAAGAAGAGCACAAGCGCACTGTCAAATGTTCAGTTCCAAGTACTATTATTTTTGTACTTTGTCATTAAAAGTTATATAAACAAACATATAGCTTTGAATTATACACGAAATGCTATTTTATTATTAATTTCTAATTAATTAATGACTGCAGAACGTCTTCAGAAGGATACAATTATTGGATCTAATACTGTACGTAAATCCTTATGTATTTCCCACCAAGTGAAATTTCTTTGAAAAATAAATTCTTTCAACGTAAATGCCTTAATTTGGTTGCAACCGTTACACCGGATTCTAAGCCCCACTCAGGTGGCAATTTCATTTCATTCCTATAGTTTAGAGGTCGGAACGGTGTGCTAAAGTGTAATAAATTCTTTTGTCAAGCGCCATTGATTCCATAATGTAGCCGGGTGAAATATTTCGCCACGCATTGCAGCCCAGTTCGGAGGATGTATGGAAATGTGATGGAGACGTATCGTATTCTCCGTGGAGTCTACTGAGTGCTCGTACTTCGTTTTGTATTCGCCGCGTTGTTCCGTGTTTGATGCTTTTTGTAACGAAAACAATGGCTTCCATTTGGCGCACTTCGCATTAAGGAGATTCGGTCGCTGCTTGTTCGGTAGTATTGTTTGTGCGTGTTGATTTTCCATTGAGGATGTGACGGTAATGTTTTGAGAAATGAACGCTCGACTTCGAGTAGGTATTCGGGATGGGACAAAGAATTTTTGCACAATTTCGTTCGAAACAAATTGGATTGTTTTTAATGTTCTTTGTTCAAGTGGAGTTCGGCTAAAGTTCTCGTTTATGTCGATTCTTTTATTTTAATCACTGTATATACATACTTGATGTAATACTGGAATCTGAAGAAATGAAGAAGAAACAAATGAAAAAACGCCGTTAACCTAAAGTTTATGTCGTCGTCTCACTAACGCGATCATAAGCTAACTGGGTAATAGAAATACATTTTAGATACTATGTGCTGTGATAAATTATTATTGTTTGGATGTATGCATAAAACATGAATCTATGTGACGTGGGATATTTTTTTTTCTCGCGTGGAAAACCTTTCAAAAGTACTCGGTATCGACCACCAACTCCTCGGTGATCTCCTGTGCTCTGTGAGGATACTCAGCATCTCCGAAGCCTTTAACTGAGTACCCGCCAGAACGTCGCCTTATCAGTGACGCCTCTGGAGATGCCGATGCCGAGACCCAGCATCTTCTTGGTTTACGTCATTGTGAGGCCAAATTTATAATATTTATTCTACTTCTATGTATAGGCCACGTACAAAGGTTTGTAGTAAAAGAGTATTGAAACAATAATTATTCGGAGAGAGTCATGTAAGCAAGTGTTAACAATTTCATTTTTATTTTTTCTCTGTATGTATATTATTTACACCAAAACTAATGATCTCGTTTGTAAGCAAAACGCGTCTATTTTTGCGAACTTAATACATCCATTACAAAAGTAATTGAGTTCGTAATGAGGTGTCACATGTACGATTTATTGTATTCCCCCAAAGGCTCTTTAGAAAGATTGCTTTTCGTAAACGTTCGTTAATTACTGGGTCCTTCTACGAAAGGAAGCGTATTTAAATGGCTTTTTTGTATTTGAAAGGCTGCTTTCGTTTGGACAATATGATAAAACTTCCGCAGAGTTTCGTTTCTGTTTCTCCATGTTAACTCCATATTTGCGTATGTATAATTACTGAATATTTCATCTTCTCTCGTCTTATATCTGAAGATTAAAAGTTTATTTTTAGAAATACAATACCAAAAGTTATGTTCTGGCCCTGTAAGAAAGGGTTTGAGACCCTCCGAAGACTTCACGATCGTTGGATGCTATACCTATATACCTATGTATAGCTATACCAAGTAACAACTATTGGGGTACCGAGACTTTACAACCGTTTTCATAGTCTAGTCGAGCTCTTCTTTAACTAATCGTTATATTTTAAGACCATCTACCTACCAGTATATATCCTACCAGTGTTTTCTAACTAGTAAAAATAGAAACTAAACGGCATATTGATGACAACAGCAGCATATATTTAAATAATATTTTATATTTCAAGTCAAAGATACGCTTTCGCCTTTTTTATTTTGTTTATGATTTTTACATTTTTAGGTCTCCTGTAAAGTTCGATTGAATGATATACAGCAATCACGTTTTCCAACACCAATATTACGAATTCATAATTGAGACAATAGGAGATTGTCCCCGTTGTATTTAGAAACAAATTACACGACGCGCTACTTCATTACAATATTCACATACTTTTATCACAATTCTACTATTTTAAAGCGAGGGAATATTAATAGTGGTCGTCCTAGTTACGCAGCCTTACTGCGCCAACTGTATCCAGGGAATGCAGGCCTCGAGATTTCTCTCTTTAATCGGACAATTATTTAGGATGATATCCGCCGTTGGTCGGGTAAATTGTGGAATGTTTGTTGAACATTTTTGGCAGAGAAACACATTGTTAGGAACATATGTGTAAGAGTCAGTTCAGAGAACGTGTTGTTATTATCAAATACTTTAATATCTTCGCTTAAACACTAGTTCAACATTATTTACATATGTAATCCAGGAAAGTAACGCTGTAACGTTAATACTGTAATGTAATGTTGGTCACTTGGACCGTTAGTAACAGATGCCTTCTTCTCGCCTTCTTTGGCAAGAAGTGGTCAACCGTCCGCTAGCGCCATCTCGTGACGGATTTTGTTTACAGACAAATTAGCCCACTGTCGTACTTTATTTTTTACGATGGATAATGAAAAATCGAGGAAAACTGTTACACATATTATATATCAGAAAGTCTTCAAAATGTTTTTATGCACAAACA